>SNQN01009528.1:0-25064 GCA_008642245.1 Bassia scoparia
AGCAACTACTTTAAATTTTCTGGAGCAGAATGAATATTGCTAGATTAAATTTTATGTAGCGTCTATTAGGTTGCATTAGAGTAATATTTTGGATACTAAGACAATGTAACATGAAAGTACCCTTCCTAAATGTTGAAACACCAAGTCGTGATATTGTTTGGAAGTTGCATTCTCATTGTGGTCTGTTCATCTGTGTTCTTTTAATTTTGCTTTCTCTTAACTTCCTGGACCAATTTGCCTTGGGTGTGTCAGTTCCTTTGTGATGACAAATCTAGAATTTAGTCTTCTTTCCCAGTGTTTTCCGCTCCGGGAATTGAACAAAACACCCCATTGCTCCAAACCACGTGTTGATGTGAGGACACATCCATTTGTGTGTGAGTATTGTTTTGAAATGTCCTGTTGATACAGTTGCTGCATTTGTTGCTATGATGGCCACGTTGTATTAGTGGCCAATACTGATAACCCGTACACCCCTACGGAATGATTAGTTGTTTTCTTTCAGCGAACCTTAGATTGTGGCTGAGAATTCGAAATTGTGACGTAAGCCATATATGGGAATCCAGTAATTACAACCTTTCCTTCGCCCTAAGTTCTTGCAACAACGATATCGAGTAAGTTGGATGTAGTTGCTTTAGTTCATTTTTGGTGTTGAGCCCAATCAGACGGATTGACCCTGTCTTTGGGGTTTACTCCTTACCGTCGCAGATTTGAATGAACCGACGACTGGGAAATTGGGCGTAGGTTATGAAATGTTATAACTACAGCATCCCCATTTAGGCCCAAATTGCATTGGCAATACTTGCGGTGTTTGCCATTCGTTTGTAGGCCAACTTGTTTTTCCCATTCCACATCTCCCCCATATTTCGGGTTATTTCTGCCGAAATCGCAAGCCCACCTCCTGAAAACTCGATCAAATTCCCGAACAACGAGTACATTAATTTTACTTCATTTGGAAGTGTGTTTGTGAAACGTGGTATGTATAAGATGTGTGACTTTTGTTGGAATGTGTTATTTATAGTTGTTTGTTTGAGCTAGTTTATAGAATGTCATTTGGTGTTGGTTCGCATATTATATCAACTATAATGCTGTTCCAACACAACCTGTTTGACCCATGCATACATTTGTTACGTTTAATGCTTCCTCTAAAACATAATACTCTTTAGTGCCAAAAAATCGTACTATGAATAAAATAAGAGGTCGGTTCGACGAGTTTAATTAACTACAAGTTGTAATTGTGAGAACATCATATTTTGAGTAAATTTCGAATGAACTAGTGTACAGACGACGAAATCGGATGAATTACTTAGCTTGGTTGTAGTGTCAATCGTGTGCGTTTAGATTTTCAGCTTCAGTGTTGATGCTCTTCAACACTGTAGAGTTAGATTGAAGTGTTAGGAAAATTTCCATAAACCTATTATTAATGCTAAGTCAACCTTTTGCAAACATTTCTTCGTTGTAATTTAAGGTAGGTCATATCAAGTTTGCGAACGGCTGTGGCCTTGCGAAAGGAAAGCACAATCTGTAATCGAAATAGCCATGAAGTTGATATCCAAAGATGGTAAACTAATATTTAAATTATTACGGATAATAGGACATGAGTTACCTTTTCGAGGACAGAACTTCCTGCAGCACACCATGGGGTTTTTTTTCCAGAGCATCTACCGGCCTTTGCTATTTGAATCGTTGCATTTATGGTTCCGGTTAGGATCTTATGTGTAACCTTGTGTCATCCTTTAGCCATTTGGAAGTTAGGACTTGCTTATGAGCCTACAAACTCTGTCAAGCCCAGTGTAACCAATCGGTATTGTATCAATGGCATTGATTGAAGTTGCTTGTGAGAGTGCTTGGCAATTGAATTCGTTAGTTATAAAAACATTTATAGTTGTAAATGGGAAAGTTAAGTGTGTACTTCACTCCCTATGTATGACAATGCTTTATAGCCAAGGGTCTTTGGAATTCCTCTCCGATGTCCTCTGAAATCCGTCGATGAATTGCTGTGTATCTAGTTGTGTGCACATTGGTTGTTTTCCTTTGACGTTGTTTGCTGTTAAATTTACATGCGCCGTCCTAGCTTCTTGTAATAGCCCCGCTGTCCTGGATACGATGGTGGTGTTCATTGGCTCTTGTTTATTAACACTTTGGTAGGTTAGTACAGTGTTTGGGAAATGTCACACTGACTTGTAACTGGATGAACGTGTTGTGTTGTCTCCATCGCCCTTTACCTTAGGATCCTCATCACAATGGATCTAGACGTGGGGTTGAAAATCGGTTCGATGACGACCCTATTGTTCGCGGGAGGCCTGAATCTTGCCGGGAACGCTTAGTGGGCGGTTGTTGTTTGACACGTGGAGAGGAGAGATGTTTTCATCATCTTCAAGGTTAACTTTCATTGGTCATCGATTGAGGTCATCGATGTGGATTAGGAAGATACTTAGCAATAGGTTTTCTGGTTTGTAATGGTTTCGGTATTGGTTTTTTGTGTGTAAAGTAGATTAGGGGGTGTTAATGTGAGTTATTTATAATTGATGATATTGGCTCATTTGTAAGGATTATATTGGGCTCAATATGTTTAGGGTTGTTGGGCTTTTTTATAAGATGGGTTTTTATGAGTATGGGTTTCGATAAACAAAAACAAATTAGATATTTAATCATACTATGAATTGAACAAAATAATAGGACTTATTTAATTTGAGCTGTTTGACGAAATTTAGTAACAAATAAATAGACTTTGTTTTTAATTACCTAAAAAGCAATTTAAGACTTTCGAAGAGGAACAAAAGCAAGAATTACACAACATCTACTATTATACTT
This sequence comes from Bassia scoparia, assembly GCA_008642245.1. NCBI lineage: Eukaryota > Viridiplantae > Streptophyta > Magnoliopsida > Caryophyllales > Amaranthaceae > Bassia > Bassia scoparia. Next base: position 2,812 of record SNQN01009528.1, read on the forward strand.
AATCGTTTCTAGCATAACACCAAACTCAGTGACGATCCTCTTGCAAAACTTGAACTTGTTGAGGAACATGCAATTCCTCCAGTTAAGCCAACCATTCGATATTGACAACAGAACTGTCGAACTTAAGTTTGAGCACAACCTTCGCCAGAAACTCAGAGATGTACGATCTCACTTGGGATTACTACATTGGGTCACCAATATGTTCTGCATGTATTTGTTAACATGCGTGGAGTGAACCCGTCTTACCCATATCGCCCTACAGTTCCATTATGCAATCGCTTGTATTGTGTTTTGTGCATGTGAGTTGTTGATTTGGACCTCTTTACTTCTTGGTGGAGGTTGCCACTTGGATTTTTGGTGCATGAGCTCTCGCAAGGTGAGGGGAGCAAGGCTGTTGTCGTCCGCATCACGCAGTCGTGGAGTAATGTTGAAGAGTGTTGTTTGCCTTGGTGTATGTTGATGGTTTATTTTGCGCACCATTTGCATATCCAGAGCTATACCGTTCATAAATAGCTTGAATAATATTCAGATGCAAACTCATTGTAACCCGGACCTATCATACAAATTTGCCTTATTAAGGGGGAACAAGTTGAGTTTTTGGAGAAGATTTCTATTAGATCAATAAGAACCAAGAGATCATTGGTTTGAATTAACCAAGTTCCAGAAGACTGCCTTAATGGAGTGCAGAAGATGCGTAGATCAGAAAATATCCGGGATCTGGTCTTACTTTTCATGAGGGCAACTCTTGGATATTTTAACGAGACACTAGTAGACTTATCAATGTTTTGTGTGGTGGTGGCAATGCATACGTTTTAAGACCGGGATGCGCACAAGCACTCTTACTTAAAGAAATTTAGGAATTGTTGATTGAACACAGTGCGTACATGATGTGGTGGTGTTTGGATGTGGGAATATGCATTCGGTGGTAGTTAGGAGTTTATGGTTTAGTTTAAGCTGAACTGGTTTTTGGATAATTGAATCTGCTGGTTGTAGTAGTTGTTTCTTTGTGACTTTTATCTCCTTGGGTGTGATAGATATGCCTTTCAACATCCATGGCTCAGGATTGTTTAGAGTTGTAAGGCTTTAAGCTAAAGTTCTCATGTAGTGATATTAGTTTATTATAAGGGTAATTGAATTAATGAAAAGCCTTGAAGTAAGAAAACGTAACTTCAAGATCTGTAGGGCGGCGGATGATGGAAGTTTGACAGAAAATGAAAACCATTAAAATTCAGTGTAGATTTGCGGGGCAATCGAAAAAAAAAAAAGACGAATTGAAAGTTTACCATGCTCCAAAGTAATTGAAGGGCCCACATATCTTTTTAAAGGACATGAAATTAAGACCCACCCACGTAATTATTCTAACGGGCTGGCCCCAGAAGGAGTATAAGTGTTGAGGGTTGATGTTGATTTAGTTTGTACATTAGCGGGTAGTGAATTAGTAAAAGCTCCAAATGCGGGAAAACATGTAACTCCTGCTTAATCAACCCTAGTCTAAGTGTATATGTAAAGACGAGTAATCGCATAATAAAGTTGTCCTTAAAAGTTACCTATAAGTCGATTAAGGTAAAGTTTCCTGTTCATAATTAAAGCCCATATGTAGGATTGGTGTATTTCGTAATTTCAATCAACTCCTTTAATGGACCACATTTTTATTTACAAAGACCAACCTTTCTATTTTAAGTAGATCACTCTTTTATTACAAGACCCTGTTATATTTTACATAGTACCCAATTATTATAGGTGATTTTCCAAAACATATTAAAATATTATATCAAACAGTATATTTATTTGTATCAAGCTCTGTGTGTTGGATAAGGGTGCCAATTAAATAATAAGGGGAGTAATATTTATTAAATTTTTTAATAACAAAAAGGTTGGTCCACTTGATGGGGGTAAATATTGCTGGGGTAATTTTAAATCAATTGTTTGCGGCAAAACCAAAGGCATAGGAGAGAGAAAATTGGCCGGAAAAGTATCCATTGATGAAATCAAATCCAGTTTCGAAAGCAAAGCCTCAAATCCGCAATTAATGGAAATTGAATCCTGTATTCGAAAAACTTGGAATTGTCGAGGTTTGAAATTGTTGGAATCGAGTTCAGAATATAGATACTGTTGTTGCGAATTTCATTTGTAGAAGATGGCAGATGTTGAAGTGCAGGTGGACGGCGCGGCGGAAGTGCAGGTGGACGGCGCGGCGGACGAGGTAAACGGGGTAAGTCATTGTCAATGTAATTCTTTRTGTTGTTCATATTCAATCGATGTTATTCTCTGTATTTTTTGTTTGACTTAACCCTAATTGTTATTAAATATATTCATTCGTAGTGAATTACTTCTGTTGGTCAAAGAAAATGTTGGTGTTAATATTGGCTGTTTAACTTGTTATTTTTAAAGTAATTTGCTTAAATTTTTACTCAATCCTACATTTGCTATGCTCACCTTAGGAAGTGAATTACTACTGTTGGTCAAAGAAGGTGTATTGAAGTTGAATTGAATTAGTGTCCATGTCATAATGATTTGGTGAAGTCATAATATTTTATTGAATTTTTGATTTATGTATTTCGTATGGACAGTTAAACAATGAAATGGTTTTGTTCAACCCAATGAATGAGGGTGTGGGTATTGTTGAAGCAGCCGATARTGGACGGGGGATTGATAATATGGTTCAAGTTTACGGTGAGGAAATTAGTTATTCGACACCGGATGGTAAACGRCATAGGTTAATTAAGGAGTGTGTTGGTAATGTAACCCCTCCTTGTCAAGGCATGATATTTAGTGAATGGGAGGAGGCTGAGAGTTACTTTTTTAGCTATGCCAGGCAGAATGGGTTTGGTGTAGTAAGAGCTGCCTCCACATTTAGGAAGGTTAATGGTGAGTATACTGATGAACGTATCAGCTTAACTTTGAGGTGTGACCTGTCTCTTATACACATCTAGATGTGTATAAGAGACAGGTATAGGCAAGATGAAATCACTCCACAAGTCATGAGGAGGTTGAAGTTTGATAGGGAGGCTGGTTCTAAGACATGCCATGTTTATAGGTCGGTTGCAGCGGAGAAAGGTGGTGTAGATGTGGTTGGATTTACTGAACGTGATCTTAGGAATGCTGAGGCAAAGGAGAGGKAAATTAAGTTGGATATGGAGGGCGGTGACGCAYCTGCACTTGTTAATTTTTTCAAGAAGATGCACGAGCTCAATAAGAATTTCTATCATGCCGAAAGGGTTGATCGATTAAGTAGGTTGAAGGACATAATYTGGGTAGATGCTAGGAGCAGGGCTGCGTATTTGGAGTTCTCCGACGTTGTTTGTTTTGACTCGACGTACATAACGAACTTGTATAAGTTGRCGTTTGCCATATTTGTAGGGGTAAATCACCATGGTCAGACTACRTTATTTGGTTGTGCTCTTTTATCACATGAGGATACTGAGAGTTATGAGTGGCTTTTTAGTACATGGTTGTCGTGCATGGAAGGGGTTACACCCGGAGCTATCTTGACAGACCAACGMGCTGCTATGAGGAAGGCGTTGAGTAATGTAATGCCGCAGACCCGGCACAGATGGTGTTTGTGGCATATATTGCAGAAATTCAAGAAGAAATTGAGATGTTATGAGAAGTACAAGGAGTTTAAGGTCAAATTGCATGCTGCTATTTATGACAGTCTTAGTCCTTTGGAATTTGAGTCAAGATGGTGCTCAGTGATAGATGAATACAAATTGGAGGGCAATGCTTGGTTGTCAGGTAAATCACCATATTTCAAACACCTTATTTGAAAGTGCTGCTCTTTCTATCACGYAAGTTTTGACACGTGATGATTTCTTATACTACTTTCAGGTCTTTTGTTGTTGCTATAGTTTTGTTCTTTGAGGTTGAATTCCTTCTTTATTTTCGTTTATTGCTCGGAGAAATTATTGCTGTTTATTTCGAATTTGGTGTAGATTGAGTTTTAAAGCTATTATGTTGGGTAGAAGAAGTTTGTATTATTGTTGTTCTGTTCTGTTCTTTGGGGTTTATTTCTTTCGTTATGATGTTTAATTTTTTGGAGTAATTATGTGCTTCTATTAGGACTTAATGTCAAATGAATTTGTAAGCTAATTAGTTTGAATGTTTGGAATATATTATACTTTAAAGATTGCTTAAGCTATGTTGTTATGCTGTTGTTGTGTTGATTAAATGGAGAAATTTTGTCTWTGTTTAGGATTATGATTTTGGTATTTAGGATTATATTCTTATGCTTTAAATGAAGTTGTATGGACCTTGGAATTTAGTGAAAGTGGAGACTGTAANGAAGTTTGTATTATTGTTGTTCTGTTCTGTTCTTTGGGGTTTATTTCTTTCGTTATGATGTTTAATTTTTTGGAGTAATTATGTGCTTCTATTAGGACTTAATGTCAAATGAATTTGTAAGCTAATTAGTTTGAATGTTTGGAATATATTATACTTTAAAGATTGCTTAAGCTATGTTGTTATGCTGTTGTTGTGTTGATTAAATGGAGAAATTTTGTCTWTGTTTAGGATTATGATTTTGGTATTTAGGATTATATTCTTATGCTTTAAATGAAGTTGTATGGACCTTGGAATTTAGTGAAAGTGGAGACTGTAACCTACTAAACATTAAATTTGGAGTAATATGATGGTTAATAATGGAAATCATGGTGTTTTTGATGAAATTGGAGTAATACTCATGGTGTGTGATGGCGGTGATCGATTTTCAGCCAAGCTTTTATGCTATAAAATTTGGAGTATTGAACTTGAAAAAGAGGTTAGTAACCAAAATTTGAATCACCAAAGTTTGGACACGTGATGATTTACATTTAAAAYGAATATGATGTAGCACAATTTATGGGAAATCATTGTCGGAAGATAATCAAAGTACATGAGTTTTCACTTAATGCATAGAATATGTTTGTARATATTTTTATGGCTAATGTGATATGATGTTTGTTATGCTAATAGAAAGTGAATTTCAGGATTATATGAAGAGCGTGAGATGTGGGTTCCAGCATATACTAAAAATATTTTCTGGGCTGGTATGAAAACGACTCAACGCTCGGAGAGTATAAACAGTTTTTTTGATGGTTATGTTCATCGGAACACCCAATTACATCAATTCGGCAATCAGTATTTTGCTGCTATGAAGGCAAGGGTACGAGCCYAAGAAGATGCAGATGCGGAGAGCAAGCTGAAAGAACAGGAGCTTGTTACTGTCCTTCCCATGGAGCGTGAGATCCGCAYCAGGTTTACCAACAACAAGCTATATGAGTTTCAGGTCGAGTGTCTGAAACTTATGTACGTTAGCCAGTCTAGTCGTAGGACAATCTCTGAAGGCGTTCATGAGCATGTAATAGAGGATATTGTTTGGTATAGATGCAAGAAAACTCGTAAGGACATCCCCACTCAGCACTCCCGAGAATATGTTGTCACATATGATTCAAAAACCGGTGATGGTTGGTGTGAATGTAAACACTTTGAAACTCACGGCATTATATGTCYTCACTTGATTCGTGRGTTGTCAACCCACAAGGTGGAGAAATTGAATGAGAAGTTCATAATCCGCCGTTGGTGCAAGGATGTACAAAGGGAGTACATGAAGATGAAGGTAAATTGGAGTGCTGCCGGGCAGAAAGATGTGTTGAGGAGGGAAGATGTGGCGGCAATGGAGTTTGAGCCGTTACGGGTCTTGGCAGGCGAAAGTGAAGAAAATTTGACTTGCATTGTGAGGGCCATTAGGGACTGTGTTGCAAAGTTTAACAATGACAGGGGTGCATTGAAGGATAACAGTGTTGGTGTTGTGAACACTAAGAAGAGGTGTATTACTGATGTGAGCCCTGATTCTGTTAAGAAAGCCTCGCAAACACCTCCTACTCCCGGGGTTCAAGAGAGTGTTGGGGAGATTGGCACCCCTTGTATAATATCATCAGGGATCAATGTCAATGAGGAGGCTGCGAAGACTGATGGCACTTCGAATGATGGTACCGGGAATACTTCTAGTGTGATTAAAGATCCTCCAATTCCCAAAAAGCCTAAGCACCGTGAAACAGAATCGAGGTACAAGCCTATAGAAGAAGCCAAGAACAAAGTAAAGGTTAAAGGCAAAGGCAAGGCTAAAGGAAAAAACAAGGTAATTATATTAAGACAGTCTGCATTAGATGAAGTATCCATTGTTTTTAGTAGTAAGTTTATTTGAAAATTTTAATTAATAATAATTGRTTGCAGGCCGAGGCTGAAGTGGACATTGAGCAAGCTATTGATAAGTACATAAGAAAACAAATTCCATTTGCTGCTTATCCCTGGAATAACTACAATACAATCCAACCACAAAGTCACACAAGTATGGCGATGAACAGCTTTGTTCGTGGTTCAGAAAACACAATTCAACCACCTTTTGGTGTCAATTATCCTGTTGTTAGGTTAAATCAGCCACCTATGTTAGTGTCGGAGGGAATGGTAGTCGGTGTGGGTGTCGGAGGGAATGGTAGTGTTGTTGGCCATGATAATTGTGAAGCAATNTTGCAGGCCGAGGCTGAAGTGGACATTGAGCAAGCTATTGATAAGTACATAAGAAAACAAATTCCATTTGCTGCTTATCCCTGGAATAACTACAATACAATCCAACCACAAAGTCACACAAGTATGGCGATGAACAGCTTTGTTCGTGGTTCAGAAAACACAATTCAACCACCTTTTGGTGTCAATTATCCTGTTGTTAGGTTAAATCAGCCACCTATGTTAGTGTCGGAGGGAATGGTAGTCGGTGTGGGTGTCGGAGGGAATGGTAGTGTTGTTGGCCATGATAATTGTGAAGCAYTACCTTATTTGTCAAGAATAGATGGCACTAGTTGTGCTAGGCCTCCTTTGGACTTGAATCAATGTGGTGATGGGCCTTTGAATCTTAGTCTGCGAACTATTGGTGGAATATCCATTGCACAATCTGACCCGGAAGCAGCTGAGACCCAGAACAAATGTCATAGTCAAGCTAATGGGCCTGGCTATATTTATCGGAGGCCCGAAATCGATTCAGCATGCACAAACGTGGAACCACCTATTGACTTAAACAATATTCAGTATTTCACACGCCATTTTTGAGAAATTAAGAGACATAGGCACTCGTTAACATTGTGTTGTGTGGTTAATTATTTATTGTTCATTTTAATTTTCAAATGACTATTTGTGTACAATAAACATTTAATAACGTCTTTTGATTTGCAAATGAGTATTTGTGGTAGTTAATAAACAGTTTTTAATGCCTTTGATTTGCAAATGGGAGTATTTGTGGTAGTTTATAAACAGTTTTTAATGCCTTTGAATTGCAAATGGGAGTATTTGTGTGACATTGTACAACATGGGCTGAATATTTAATAATTATGGTAGACTAAAAATCCATAATTCTTTAGTTAATACAAATACATGTAATACTGATCCAAGTCGTAAATTTATTAATGACAAGTAATTGTTAATACAAGTAATTGTTAATATTTTCCAACAATATATATATTGTAGTTTCAACGTTACTAATATATAGACTTACGTCACTAATATATACACTTACCTCACTAACATAATGACGTTAGTATTTTTTACATCGATGGGTGTCTAATGTTGTTGATATATAGACTTACCTTATTAATATAGACTTATTCTTAAGTCCTAGATAATTAATCTACAAATAGAATAACTTTAAATAAGCGAAGAGGCCATAATATTTGTACATTTATTTACTTTATTTACACACAGACTAACTTTAATTATGCGTTAACTGTTTTTATATACAAAAATACCCATCCTTAATTATGCGTTCAATTAAGTCGTAGATAATAAATGTTTTCGTTTGTTCAATTAAAATGTCATTATTAATAATTATTAATAAAGACTTTTTATTAAGTCGTAGATAATTAATGTTTTCGTTTGTTCAATTAAAACCTCATTATTAATAATTWTTAATAAAGACTTTTTATTAAGTCGTAGATAATTAATGTTTTCGTTTGTTCAATTAAAACCTCTACGAAAGGTAAAACCGAAAATCTCGTATTATGTGTTTCTGAAAAAGTTATTATTCCCATGCAAGCTTTTGACATGGTGTTGTCAAGTCGTCATCGTCAGGGTTTTTATGAACATAAGTTTTCCGTCCATGACATAAACAATTTGATATTCGTTTAAATATATGTGGTTTAGTGGCGAATAACCCTCGTCTATGTAACTGTTGGAAACTGACACACCTATATCTTAGGTTATCTTTGCGTGCTTGACTCAGTAAATCTTCAGGAATCTCTTAGCTGTCCCTGATGTTCTCCTTTCCAATGATTCGCATGCGTTAACTGTTTATTGACATTGAAATTACTTAATTAGTTATTTTTTTATGTTGTATATTGTATTTGTTGAATTGTTTTATATAGTTTTGGATAAAATTCCTTCATAACTTTCGATTTATCTGTGGGTGGATTTAATTTGTTAACAATATTCAGACAACAACAAGTAATACAATTAATACGAACAAAAAAATGAATATTTAGCATAAAGAAGAACAAATTTTATAGTGAACAATTAATACGAATACAAACACAAATACTAAAGCGTTGATTTACTACAAAGTCCAGTAAAACAAGCATTAAATTGACTACAACTYATACATCAATAGTCGAAAGGCAGAACAAAGTCATAGAACTAACAATATTCTTTAACATATAATAATAGAGTCATAACTAGAATTACGATGTGGGTTGTTGAAACCGGCATTAGTATCCTTCTTATGGGGCAAATAGCCTTCTCCTTGATGTTGGCGGCTGTTGCTTGGGCTGCATATGTAATAACAATGGAAGACCATCAGAACAAACTGGGTACATAATATTAAAAATTATTACTGAAGCTAATAACATACTTAAGTAATTGGGGCAAGAAACCGCACTTAACTACCTTAATCACAACATTAACCTGACATTCCTCTCCTTCACGCATTATGTCCGGTTGAATCGAGACCGCATCTTCGTCCCATAACAACGCTATTCCTCCACTAATTCCATGGGAGTCAGCGGATACCCATCTRATTCCTGATTCAAGGTTCTCGTGGATCATTCTAAACATGTTACCATAACACCTCACCTCTAGTAAAATCACAATCTTTGGCCCCTGAACATTCACAATTTGGTTGAAATTTTGTTTGAACGATTCTCTTGCAGCCCCCTTACAATTCCAAATGACCAACGGTGTGTTGTAGTTAAAAAATATGTCACCTCTTTCTTCTTCTACCTCCCCCTCTATGTCAATGACATTGATTTTGTATTTTTTGAAGCTGCTGTATCTCTTTATGAGTGTAATCATGTTAATCCTAACACTGATTTTGGACATTCTCTCAACCACCCTCAAGCAATGGTACGCAGTAGTGTATGTTGCTAGCTTGACCTGGTATCGTTGTGCACATCTCATTAGGTATATCTCTCCCGTGTTTTGTACCACAACCTTGGGGTCTAGAATAAACCTAGCCCATTTTGGGAGAATTTTGTTGTGCCAATATTCCCTCTTACCTAACCACCATCGCAGCAAAGCAACAAAAGTTTCAGGCACATCGCACACGAGGTCGTTGATGTTTGGAAGGTGACCTGGTTTCAGGTTGAGTCCTACTGTATCCTTTGGCTGCATGTAGAAGCCTAATAAATGGCTTCTTCTTAGGAAACATTGCTCAYCGTCTGGATTTCCAATTAATGACCCAACATCGCTTGCGCATAAATCTGACCACCKATACACCTCGGAATGGTAGAAGTAGTCCATTTCGTTGAAATTCATTTCTGGCCTGAGCAATGGTGGTGGTGTCATGTAGGCTTTGTGTGATGGAGACTCAACGAAGGACCACCCTTGCGGTGGTATTGTGTTCTCCATCTCCTCGGTTTAGTGGTGGTGGAAATAGTTTTGTGCGGTTTGATACTTGTAATAGTTTAACAGATGAATAAAGTGGGAGTGTCAAATAAGAGTTAAAATTGACAAATAATCTGTGTCACAGTAATATAGTAAAAGTTGTTGCAGCACAACTGAAACAATTATTTTAATCAACTACTACAATTAGATTACTATGGAGTAAATGATTAAACAATATTTTAATCAACTACTACAATTAGATTACTATAATTTCCGATGATTGAACAAAATACTTAATAAAAACACTTGCTAGCAATGCTAGACTTAATACTAAAGGCATAATTAACATGCTAAATAAAATAGTARAAMGCTTAAACTTAATAACTGGATATGAGTGTTGAGGCTTAAACTAGATACTAAATAAAAGTACTGGATATTAGTGGTGAGACCTAAACAACATAATATATTAAATTTAACACTAGCATTGGTTACAAGGCTTAAACAGTCATTCGTCGTCCCACCGACCGTAGATCAACGCACCGTCATAGAGTCCTGCGTCGTTTATTGTAGCGCCTCTTGTGTACSCATGCTCGTTAAGAGAGACCCTATCAAGGTAAAGTGTAACCTTTTCCCATGAGATACCTCTTGGTCTTGCCCATTCTTTGTACAAATCGGCGACTAGAAAGCTATTCTCTTTGTGAAATCTATCGACAATCGGGTTGTTTGTCATCTCTTGGATGACAAATACCTTAGTTTTCCTTGCAAATGGTTCATCTTGTATAACTATTTCGTTCAATGGCATTGGCGTCTTGTAATCCTTTAAACAAAAATTGAAATTTAAGATATAAAATTTAATATAACAAATTCAATAAGTAACTTATAAAATTTAATGTAACTAATTAAATTTGTACCTTTCCGTACGCTAAGACGACTTCTCTACCCCAAAATCCTAAATCAAAAGGGGTCGATTCCGGGCTAACAAATCTGCCACGGTATGTGAACCTAAGCTCACTTGGTTTGGCCCCAACCGCACGAGCGTAGTCGACATAAATGCGATCGAATTTCTYTTCAAAAGGGACTACGTACTCGAGCCCGTAATCATTTACGTCSCCACCCTTAATTAGGATTGAACATTTTGGCAATTTTGGACATGCTTGAATCACAGTGCAACTACTTGCCTCTCCACTAGCTGTGGATGCACTAGCATTTTCGTTTGAGGATGAAGAAACAGACATTATGTTATTTGAGGATGAGAATGTCAACACACACACAAACAGAACATGCCTTATAATTGGTGTATTCACATTTAATATTAGTTGTCCTAGGTTGGTTGCATCATTTATTGCAAATTAGTYTTATCATTTCAAACGGCAAATTTGTTAGAAAATATTAATAAAACGTGGACATCATTCATTTAGACTCAGCGTCGTCCGACRTGGGCGTAGATTGACTAAAATTCATCGTAGACGAAATCAAAATTAATCAATATAAAGGATTACAAATGTAACTTTTTATAAAATAACTCCAATTATACGTAATGGAACCTAGATAATTATTCAACAAAACAATTAGAAATAACAAGTCGGCGCAATGTGATAAAAGGCATTTCTAAGGGGAACGCACAAAAGACTTGTTCTATAGGAGACGCTTCAATCCTMGAAAGCCGGTGCAATAGGCTGCACAACAAAAACACACGTAAAAGTAATTAGCAAAAAAACATATGTACGTTAGCAATAGTTTGTGTATAGAGGCGGTGCACTAGAAATACCTTAATTGAGCCATAGAAATTTATTTGTCCTTCTATAGTCTCGGGTGGCACAATTGTGCTGGCGGTCACCTGCTCACGGTTCCACATTGCAACTACTCCTCCAGTAATGCCCACAATGTTGTCCTGAATGTCCCACGCAAAATTTTGAACACCTAGGTCATCGAAAACATTGGAAAACRCGTTCCTTGATATCCTGGTTTCCGTCAAAATAAGGAGTATTGGTTGGTGAATTTGAATTAATGTTTTAATGTTGTCACCAAAGGATGGTCTTGCGACACTCTTAGCGTTCCACACCACGATCGCACTGCCCCTATTGAATGTTGGTTCCACAACGTTTAGCTCAGGTGCAAGTGTCACTCCATGACATCTACTASTCGGATGCTCAATCCTCGAGGTTGGATCTTCTTGATTCTTTTCGAAGAACATTGATACCATGAAATCGATTTGTGGAATTATATTGTTAACACGAAAAATATAAATAGAGTCACTGTAACACGGCATTATCATTTTTGCAGACCTATTTTCAAGAAGGTATATCGTACCACCAAAATTAATGTTTGGCTTCCGATTAACTTCTCGTTTAAGCCAATGTGGAACGATACAAGTCATTCCTACATATGTTTGTGACGTGTTTTTCAAGGTGTTTATTGTGTTTCTAAGATTTATTTTACCAAATAAGTCATAAATATTAGGAATGTATGCTGGAGTTGTAGTTCCGTACCTTCCAATCATGATCAAATCCTTAAGCCGTGGTGGCCAGGCAACATATGGGTGAAGAAAAATATGCTGCAGATCTTCATTTGGGACAACAACTCTTTCACCGTTTGATGTTGTGGTCATGTACACGAAATCATTGAAATCTAGCTCCACCTCCCCAGTGAAATCAGTTTCCCTATCCTCCGTGAATGTGGCTTCCCATGAAAATAGGAGCCAAGGTGTATCTTGAGCATGATGATAACCTTCAGGACAAGGAGGAAGGTCGTGAGCCATGAAGCTTATATGGTTGTATATGCATGGAAGCACAAAAATATGAATGCATGTCCTTTATTTAAATGGATTTAAACAAGTACAAATAATGTAACAGGAAATACGAAAAATTCAAAAGCGTTTATTATAGCGATCTTTGTTCAGAAGTAATTGTCTATGCGTAAAAACAACACGTCTGWAGGATAATAATTACAGTCGTCTCAATTTATCCGTCAGCTTTTTTGTTTTCTTATGACAAGGTGATTCTTTCCATTTGTATTTGTTTCGTTGTCAATGATCATAGATTCCTGAGTCATTCCTGGTAAAGTGATTCCACTGTGTTGACGTGGAAAAATACTGCCACGGTCAACAAAACGCTAATTTGGTTTTATATATTGACATACACTTCGTTCTTGTAAATATTTTTTAAAATATTTTTGGAAATATATGACACGTCCATGCTAATATTTGTCACGTCCATGCTAATATAAGAACGTCTTATCCATCAAGATAGACGTCTAATGCATTCGGATTATCGTCACCACTGCTATTTTTCAAAAGGACGTGAATTTTTGTATTGTAGTACTTTATATTTGAAGTTTAGATTATATCATAGATTATATCATAAATTATATCGCGAATAGATTATATCGTCACCACAAGATGTTGTATTGCATTTTGGTCATAAATTATAATCTTCGTTTATCAGTTTGGACACATTATTATAACTTCGTTTATCATTTTGGATACATTATTATATCTTCGTTTATCATTTTGGTCACATTTATTATACATAAAAATGTATGTTACAAATATTTTCTTAATCTTACACTTGGTTATTTGAGCGTATATCATTGACCATTCTTTAATAATACGTTAAATCAAACATGGACTTCGAATATTAGTCGTGGCACCCACATTAATATTGCACAGACAACATTTATTTAGGCCCATGTTTTCCTTTAATCTGTCTCTTATACACATCTAGATGTGTATAAGAGACAGGGTGTATCTTGAGCATGATGATAACCTTCAGGACAAGGAGGAAGGTCGTGAGCCATGAAGCTTATATGGTTGTATATGCATGGAAGCACAAAAATATGAATGCATGTCCTTTATTTAAATGGATTTAAACAAGTACAAATAATGTAACAGGAAATACGAAAAATTCAAAAGCGTTTATTATAGCGATCTTTGTTCAGAAGTAATTGTCTATGCGTAAAAACAACACGTCTGTAGGATAATAATTACAGTCGTCTCAATTTATCCGTCAGCTTTTTTGTTTTCTTATGACAAGGTGATTCTTTCCATTTGTATTTGTTTCGTTGTCAATGATCATAGATTCCTGAGTCATTCCTGGTAAAGTGATTCCACTGTGTTGACGTGGAAAAATACTGCCACGGTCAACAAAACGCTAATTTGGTTTTATATATTGACATACACTTCGTTCTTGTAAATATTTTTTAAAATATTTTTGGAAATATATGACACGTCCATGCTAATATTTGTCACGTCCATGCTAATATAAGAACGTCTTATCCATCAAGATAGACGTCTAATGCATTCGGATTATCGTCACCACTGCTATTTTTCAAAAGGACGTGAATTTTTGTATTGTAGTACTTTATATTTGAAGTTTAGATTATATCATAGATTATATCATAAATTATATCGCGAATAGATTATATCGTCACCACAAGATGTTGTATTGCATTTTGGTCATAAATTATAATCTTCGTTTATCAGTTTGGACACATTATTATAACTTCGTTTATCATTTTGGACACATTATTATATCTTCGTTTATCATTTTGGTCACATTTATTATACATAAAAATGTATGTTACAAATATTTTCTTAATCTTACACTTGGTTATTTGAGCGTATATCATTGACCATTCTTTAATAATACATTAAATCAAACATGGACTTCGAATATTAGTCGTGGCACCCACATTAATATTGCACAGACAACWTTTATTTAGGCCCATGTTTTCCTGTAAATGTACTATTGGAGATCTTCATTATGAGGCAAACAATTATAGATTATGTTACATCATTATCGGATACATCACACTACGATGATAAACAGATTATGTTAGAATTCCACTATCGTCACTTATTATGTTAGACTGGCGAACGTATTTCGTTACATCACACTACGATGATTAAGTGATTATGTTACAATTCCAAATATGGATGATCGTCAGTTATTATGTTAGAATTCCAAACATGTTAGAATTCCAAATAAGTGATTATGTGGCGTTTTCCAAAAACGATCGTAAGTTATTATGTTAGACTGGCGTATGTCATCGCTCATTATGGTGTTTTACGAACGTATTTCGTTGAATTCCAAATACAATCGTCAGTTATTATGTTAGACTGGCGTATTTCATCGCTCATTATGGTGTTTTACGAACYTATTTCGTTACATCACACTACGATGATTAAGTGATTATGTTACAATTTCAAATATGGATGATCGTCAGTTATTATGTTAGACAGCCGTATTTCATCGCTCATTATGGTACAACGCTCCTATAARAGTATAACAGTATTCTTAAAAGGCGAAAGTATAAACRAATCAAAAAGATTGGGATAACAAATATTATCATAATGTTTTGGATATATTTTAATATGTTTTGGCAAAATCAKTATAATATTGGTCTATGTAAATATAACAGTGGTCTTTGTAAATATAAGGTTGATCTATTTAAATAGAAGGTTGGTCTTTGTAAATAAAAATGTGGTCCATTAAAGGAGTTGATTGAAATTACTGAAATAACCATCMGATTGGGCTTTAATTATGAACGYAAACTTTACCTTAATGACTTATAGTGTATTTTACAGGACGAACTTTAATTATGCGATTACTGTCTTTATATACACTTAGACTAGGTTGATTACAGGATGTACATGTTTTCCGCATTTGTGCTTTTACTAATTCATCCGCTAATTACAAACTAAATACCAGCTAACAACTTTAACTCTTCTGGGCCTAGCCCGTTAGAATATTACGTGGGGTTGGTCTTATTTCATGTCTTAAAAAATATGTGGGCCTTATAATTACTTTTACATGGGTAAACTTTCAATTCGTTTTTTTTTCGATTGCCCAATCTACTGATATTTTAATGGTTTCATTTTCTGTCAAATTCAAATCATCCGCCTACAAATTTAAGTTCTTTTCTACTTCAGGCTTTCATTAATTCAATTACCTATAAAACTATATCACTACGATGAACTTTAGCTAAAGCTTACAACTCTAAACAATCTGAGCCATGGATGTTGAAAGGGATATCTATCACACCAAGGAGATAAAAGTCCAAAGAAACAACTACTACATACCAGCAGATTCAATTATCCAACAACAACCAGTGTCAGCTTAACTAAAACCATAACTCCTAACTACCACCGAATGCATATTCCAACCATCCAAACACCACCCTCTATTACGACTTGCTGTTCAAACAAAGCAATTCAGCTAATTTATTTAAAGTAAGAGTGCTGTGCGCTTCGGTCTTAAACGTAGTTGCGCAACCCACACAAAAATCATTGATAAGTTTACTAGTGTTTGTTAAAAATATCCAGAGTATGCCTCATGGAAAGTAGCCAACATCCGACCTTTTGATCTAGTCTTCATGCCACTCCCATTAAAGAGCAGTCTTTGGAATTGTAATCAAACCCAATGATCGTCTTGTTCTATTTGACTAATAGAAAGATCTTCATCCAAATAACTTCAAACTTGTTTCCCCTTAATAGGCAAATTTGTATGATAGGTCACGGGTACACATGAGTTTGCTCTGAATAGTATTCAAGCATGATGAAGGTCAAGCTCTGGATATGCAAGTGTGGCATACATCAACCATTTAAAGCATCAACATCTTCAATTACTAACGGACTGCGTGATATGTACGAAACACAGCCTTGTCCACTCACTCGAAGAGCTTTCATTGCACAAAAATCCAGTGTGTCAACCTCACCAAAAGGTCCAAAATCCAACAACCACATGCAAAAACACAATTAGGATTGCCATATGAACTGTAGGGGATATGGTAAAGGAACGGTTCTACGATGTTATTGATTACATTGCAGAACATAATTTGGTGCCAATGTAGTAATCTAAGTGATTTTATCTCTAAGTTCCTCAAGTGCTGCTCAACTTAGCCGATACAGTTCTTTGTCAGTATCAATATTGTTGGCTTAATGGAGATATTGCATATGTTTCTCTAACAAGTTAGCAAGTGTTTCAAGAGTCGATCAACTGAGTTTGGTGTTATGTCTAGAACAAATTATTGATAAATGTATATGTGTGTGTAATTTTGCTTTTGTTCCTTTCAGAAAGTTTCTTAAATTCTTTTAAGGTAATTTAAAAAATCTATTTATTTGTTATAATTTCGGTCAAAAAGTTCAAATTAAAAAGTCTATTTTTTTTTACAATTCATAAGTGATAAATATCTTAATTTGTTTTTGTTTATAAGACCCATACTATAAAACATACTAATAAAAAAGCCAAAACCACTAAAATATGAGCCCAATATCAATTCCATTACAAATGAGCCCAATATCAATCATTATAATAACACATTACAACACCCTACTTATTTACACCAAAAACCAATACAACCATATACACCGAGAAACCCTTGCCCTAAGTACTTTTCGCTAATCCACCATGAGTGACTCAATCGATGACAATGAAGTTAACTTGAAGATGATGAAAACATTCTTCCCTCTCCACGTTGTCAAACAACAACCCCACTATTGCTGTTCCCGTGCAGAATGTCAGGCTGCCGCGAACAATAAGGTCGTCATACCATTCTCAACCGCCACGTCTAGCATTCCATTGTGATGAGGAGTCCTAAGGTAAGAGGCCGATGGAGACAACACGAGTTTCTTAGTACAAAGTCATGGTGACATTTCCAAACACATGTACTACCTACCAAATGTTAAAAACACGAAGGCCAATGAACACCACCATTCGCATACCAGGCCAGCCGGGGCTTTACAAGAAGCTAGGAGGCGTCATGTAATTACAGCCAACAAGATCAAGGGAAAGACAAACAATGTGACACAAACTAGATACACAGCATTCACGAGCGATTTCAGAAGGACATCGAGAGAGATTACAAAGACCTGGCTATACGCCATTGTCTCGATAGGAGTGAAGGTACACAACTAGACTTTCCATACACTATAATTTTATAAACTACGAATCTCAATTTGCCACAGCACTCTTCACAAGCAACTTCAATCAATGCCAGTGATACAACTCCGATTGGTTACAGCTAGGCTTGACAGGGTTGTAGGGACATAAGGCAAGTCTACTACCAAATGGCCTTCGAAGGACTCAATGTTACACTTAAAGATCTACCGGAACATAATGCAACCGACTCATAGCAAGGCGTAGATGCTCTCGGAAACCTATGGGTTGTGGCTGAAGGAAACGTTCTTGTCTCGAAAAGCGAAACTCATGATCCTTTTATCCGTATAATTTAAAGTAATTAGTTTGCCATCCTTTGGATATTCAATCCTGGCGTATTTCCGATTCCAGATTTGTAGCTTTCTCTTCGCAAGCCGACCATCCCGTGTCGCAAAATTTGATGATGACCTACCTTAACATACACGAAGAAATTTTGCACAAGTTATAGCATTATAATGAGGTTATGGAATTCCTACACTTTAATCTAATCCTACAATGTGAGAGCATCAACTAAGGAAGCTGGAACTTGACGCATAACGATTGACGTACACCAGGCTAGTAGTAATTCATCGATTTTCGTCGCCTGTCACCTATTTCAGTCGAATATTTTACTCAAAATATGGATGTTTAATTCAACTTGTAGTTTTAATTAAAATCGTGAGACCGATTTATTTAATGTCATGTACTTATTTTAATTTGCACTAAATGAAGTATTAGTTTTAGAGGAAGATAAAACGTCCAAATTTTAATGCATGGCGCTGCAAACAGCGTTGTTGGATTGGACAGCAGTTGAAGATAATAGTTGATTCAATATGGAAACCAACCAAACCAAATGAACATCTCTATAACTGGCTCAACACCACAACTAAAATAACACATTCAAACAAAATTCACACATCTTTTACCCTCTTCACAAACACATTCCAAATGGAGTAAATTACTGTAACTCGTTGTTCGGGGAATGATCGGTTTCAGGAGTTGGATCGATTCGGCAATTACCGAAATATGGGGCGAGAGGTGCGAATTGGAAAACACACAGTATGCCTACAAACGATGGCAACCGCAGTATTGCACAGCAATTTGGAGGGCCTAAATGGATGTGTGTATAACATTTCTACCACGCCCATTCCACAGCTGCGTCGGTTCATTTCAAATCTGGACGAGTTATGTGTTATTTAGAGTAACACCCAACAGCAGGGTTCATCGTTCTGATTGGGTCAACACCAAATGAACTAAAACAACTTACATCAACTACTCGATATTCTATGTTGCAAGAATAAGGGCGAAGGAAAGTTTAATACTGGATTCCAATATATGGCTACGTCACATCGCATTTGCCAGCCACATTCTCAAGGGTTCGCTGAAAGAAACAACTAATCACTTCCTAGGGTACGGGGTTAATCAGTATAGCCACTAGATACAACGTGGCCATCATAGCAACAAGAGCTTTTTTTTTATCAGCAATTGTATCAACACCATTCAACAACTCATACAACAAGATGGAATGTGTTCTCACATCATACACTAGTTTGGAGCAATGGGGTTTTGGTTCCAACCCGGAGTCCGGAAAACACTGGGAAAAAGACCTAAATTCTGAGATTTGTCAATCACACAGGAACTGAACACACCAAGGCATATGGGTCAGGAAGTTAAGAGAAGCAAATTTAAAAGAACAGATGAAGACCACAATGACGAATGCACCTTCAACATTGATCAAGACTGTCTGTTTTGGTCAACATTTAGGGCTACTTACATTGTACTTACAGTATCCAAAATATTAACTAATGCCAATTCCTAATAGACGCAACATAAATTAATCTAGCATCATTTCTGCTCCAAAATATTTTTTAAAGATAGGTTGGCTCCACAATATTATTCAAAACGCAATAAATTAACTAACTAAACCCATTATCCTAGTCACTACTTTTTCAACTCAAATCTAATTAGTTGCCTTCAGACAGAAGAAACACTTCAACTCATAACTTCATTGTGCTTTAGGACATTAGGATCTTCGCAAACTGTTATGTCCTCTTCTTTAATCGGACACCCCTACTAAAGTAAACATAAATTTACTCATTCATCATATGTTGCGCTCATTAAACAACGAATATAAGTTAGTAACTACCAAATGACGTCATACGAGCATTCGTTGGAAGTCATCTGTTGACTCTGCAAGCATGGCCTCAATGCCACTGCCTGATCCTACATGCATCAATGAACAACATTATCTAATCAAATTTCCGATACTTTCCATTCATTATCTATACTTTTAACAATTAAATTATCTAAAACCAGGAAAACATCATCTTGTGACTACACTTACATTTCCCCAAATCTGTGGAATATGAACTGGGTGAACACCGGAACGAAAAGGAAGTCCCAGACCACGAAGGATGCATGAACTTCAGAATTTGATCTACACCACATTTTCTAAAATAAATATGGTAACCAAGTTAAATTCACATATATACAAATGCAAACAAAAAACAGCGTCGTGCAAGAGATATAAAAAAATAACTACTTACATTCATTTTGACAACTAAAACTAACTTTACAAAAACAATATTAATATCAACCCATTATGTTAGAGAACCAACCAAACAAAACAATCTATCCACTCTCACCAATTTTTAATTGCTCAAACATTTTAGTACACTACACAATCAATGGCACACTACCAAGGGGAGTTTTAAAGGAATAAATACCAGTTCATGACCTCCTCATGGTGTTATCAATGGCATCGCGGGTCACTAGGGTCCATACACCCAATATCCTCATTGTTAATCGAAAA
Organism: Bassia scoparia; assembly: GCA_008642245.1. Lineage (NCBI taxonomy): Eukaryota > Viridiplantae > Streptophyta > Magnoliopsida > Caryophyllales > Amaranthaceae > Bassia > Bassia scoparia. The sequence continues at coordinate 23,377 of SNQN01009528.1, forward strand.
CGCGGCACACCACCACTGACAACCATTAAACACGGTACAAATATCTAAACCACATAAAACTACTTAACAAAGCAAACTAACATCAAAACCTATATAACAAAACAACGATAACCTTCGCTAGCATAAAACAACTTTTTATCAACCATATACTGTACCAGATTCACATTGCAAATCTACCACCACCAAATCTAGTTGATATACGCCAAAATCTGACTTTTTCACTTCAAAGAACCACCACAAGTGTTCAGCACATCAGCCTGCATGACCAATTGGACCGTTGACAACTAACAAATCAACGAAGTCAATATTTTTAAACTACAAAAACAGTTGACTATAGGGCAGAAAATAAATACCGCAGAAGTCTGGATCAAGCATTATACGCCTGGAATGCCCAACAAAAGTTATCATCCATGTCTTCTTGATATAACTGCAAGCGACCCTCACATACTACAACACACAAATTAACCCATCAATTCTCAAGAACACAACTCATAAACCACCATCACTAAAAAAGCCAAACAGAAACACTTACACTAGGTTCGACAACACCGTTACTCATTATCATAGCTGAGCACTGACTGAGAGTGCTTGAACCCATCACACTTAAACAACACGTACATCAACCCTGACACATGATGAAGCAAAATATGATCTAACATCGTATGATAACATAAACAAATAGTATAACATTGAACAACACAAAGCTCCATACCGGTTACTTGAACTCCTAGAGAAAGTAATTTGACAATCTTCGCCTTGTACCTCAAATTACCTCTACTAGTGACTCTTTCACAAATCTTCTGGTCAATGGCAACCGAAGATTTTATTTCCGCTGCTCGAGATGGTACATATTGGTGGAAATTACTACTACAGAGAATCTCCGGAGAGACACTTGGTACATTTGCGGAAACAGATGGAGACATAACATTTTCTGTTGGATGCTCCAGGCTCCTCATACTACCAACAATCTCTACTTCTACAGCGGAGTCTCTCTTGCATCGATAATGCAATATCCGGCAGCAGCGCGCCCACTCTAAGGCTGTGACTATATCTAGCCAAAGGCCTGTGTGCCACATTCACTCGTTCCGAATACGACCACAACGTCATCCACTACCTCGGCATTGCATTCATCAACATGAATCGTCCGTTGGAATTTTCCTCATTCACATCGACACGCTCACATGGTTGACACTACCATAATTTAAAAATATATTAAAGAATTATAAAGTGTCACACTGAATTTTAAACAAGATTGTCAACTATCAAATAACATTAACCTCTACTGCGCTTCCGGAATTTGTTTCCACTCTCTAAACCACGATCGCATTTTCTTTCGCAAAGGCCATGCATGCCAATGCTCACCAATCACCTAGTCCACAACTGGCATTACATCTCGGGGAGCCATCGGATGACTCTTATTATAGGCCACATCGACACCACAAATGGTAGCACAATCAAGATTGTTAATCAATAAACTGAGCAAATAAAGTATTACGCCAAAAACTAACATAATAATAATAAACCATTCAATGTTAATGTCGCAGTACTTACACCAAACCTCCCAAATCACCTTATCAACATGTCCAAACTGGTCAGAACCTACTAATCTCAGCTAGTAGACCAAGCCTTCGTCTAGGAAAAACTCCCCACCTCCAATGTGTGGTCTTCTAGAGTGATCCAAATAGATA
>SNQN01009529.1:0-25063 GCA_008642245.1 Bassia scoparia
CACGCACAGATGATCAACTCGATCCTAAAAGTTTAATACACGCATTGCAATAGTTAGCAAGTTGGATTTTGCAAATTGTTTAATCAAAGCTCTGCATTACAAAAACGAGCATGTCTAATCTACCACAAGTCTAAGTCATATTACACAAGCACTCGAGTCTAAGCTAGAATCAGTCAATGTCAATTCAAGTCAAGTCGTGTCAAGCAAAAGTCAACAAATACGTCTAAGCAGGTCTAAGTGGAGTCCTAAAATAAACAAATGCAAAGTTAGGGTCATCCCCCATCCCTACAGGTGACATGTACATCTACTGCTCGCGACACGTCGAAAAACCAAGTGATGCTAGCACCTGCAAGGTAGACTCGTCCAATAGCACATCAGGGAAAGGAACTACAATAGAGGTTCCTGGTATGGTAAACTAAGACGAAGGTCCAAGTTGAGAACGGGAAGTCGAAGCTTCACCCCGGTTAGGGACCGTTCTCATATGTACGTTGTCGTCGTTATCAGCATCCTGATCGTCGCCCTAACGAACCTGCACAAGGATTTTCAAGTCAAAAACGGGTTCCTGACCCTGCAAATTATTGAAAACACGTGATTTGGTGCACTTACCGAGTCTCTCAGCTGACAATAGACATGTTTCCAAGCATCTATTATTCCCAGCAGCCTCATAACGCCTGCCCGAGGCATCTATTTCGCAAAATAGGCAAGTCAGCACATGAGTGAGTACTGGCATGAAAAGGCAAAATCGAAATGTTCCCTACTTGACCAGCTCTAGGGGGCATCGAGTTGTGAGCGTGCCTAGCGGCCGGAGGAGGAAGCCCAACTCTTCCAGGTCAGGACAGATCCTCAAGACAACAAAGGGGATCTCACTGAGGTCATAATCAGGCTGCACAAGCCAAATCAAAGTTAGTGCACAACTAATGGAAAGAACAGGTGTGGAAAAGCAAAACTCATACCTCAGCAACTAGCTCGACTCGGGGGGCTAGTCGCTCCTCAATAAAACGCGCATAGGCATCCTAACCCCTGTCACCAAGGTGGTACTCCATTGCCTCACTATGACTCAAGTCGTTAGACAGCGTGGTGACCAACAGCTCCTCATCCATCATAGGGACTAGAGGATCCAGAGGCACTGCAGGTGCAGAAATTCTATGCTGCTGAAGCCCACTGGTCCAAGATGGAGTTTCTCGGGGTGTCCACCGAATCATCACTGGCCATCTAGCGGGTTGTGCCTGAGGATCCAACGTAGGCACTAAGCCCAAGCGTGGAAAGTACTCATAAGCCCAAAACTGTAAGGAAAACCAATGGGGTCAGGTAACATAAGCAAAATAAATGCAAACAAAGCAGTAAAAGTCAAAGAAAATCACCTCGAGCACTCTCCAGCAGCCAGCCAGTGCAGGGATCGCAGCGCCATCCACCTAACGACAGTATAACCTCATAGAATGCATCAGAGCAGCATAGCCGAATTCACCCCAGTCATAGGAGGAAACAGCAGAAAGATCCTCCAAAATATGTGAACTCTACTCCCCGTGCCCTTATCAGGACACAAGGCCGTGCAAAGCATCACCAAGACAACGAAGTTGAACTCTACTCCCCGTGCCCTTATCAGGACACAAGGCCATGCAAAGCATCACCAAGATGAAGATCCTGGCTGACTAATCATCAGTGGTGCCTGCAATCTCCAGACCCTCCATGAGCACGCTCTGTGATGCTCGGTTATCCACACTCTCAACTCGTAGGTGGGAAGCAATCGGATCTAGGCACTCATCCAAACCAGGATTAGAAAGCCTGATCTCGTCATCTAGAGCGACAAGCTTTTCAGTGAAAGCAAGCCCGGTCAACATAGCAAAATGGTAGGGGGGTCATGGCTATTTCCCCCCATGGGAAGTAAAAAGTGTTTGTGGTATCCCTGAACCACTCCATCAGGTCGAACACCGGAATCATGGGAGCAAACGAATATGACTGACTGACCAGGTTAAAAACAAAATCCTGGAAGCCACGTCGCCTAAGGATGTCCCATACTCCTCTACGACACTCGAAGAACTTTCTACGAAAGAGATCACCAATCGTATKAGAGATCCCGTACGTCCGAGTAYGGTAATCGCTCTACACAAGAGATGATACACAAAAATTAGCAAGCGAGGCAAAACAAAAGATAATCAGACAAGTGAAAGCAACATACCCGTTCATTCCTCAAACGAACAGAAATATGGTGATCAGGGGAGCAGCATAACTCAGAGTTATCCCAGTCAGGCATCCTCCATCTTTGACGGGAGCTGCGCAGTTGCTTTCCTCTTCGTACTGGCACGCTACAACCAGAATAGGGAAAAGATTCAGGAAACAAGCGGGCAACATAACGGCTGAAAATGAACATCTCGCATACAAACAAAAGGCCCTCTAGGGCTTATAGCTAACCAACACAACCATGGACGAACGAATTGCACAATTTCCTAGCAGTTGGAACAATAGGCAAACGACTAGAAAGGCGTGAAAGAGCACTTCTTCTCCCCAGTGAATATACATGCCTAACCGGATGCACAATTTCCACTCACCAAATTCTATGGCCAAGAGGATTTCAAGAAGGTGTATACGCTCACTCAGACGCATAATCCCCAATTTAGCAAGTACATCAGCCATTAACAAGTGCTTTTCAAGCTTTAAGCTACTTACAATGGTAAATCATTACATGGGTATCCACATTATATTGTTGCAAATAGGCATGGAAAGGTTTATCTTCATCAACAAGCAAAGAATAAACAAAGGCATATGTGTAGGACGTTGGGCCGCGCCCTCAGCGTATAGCGCGGCGCGCGCTTGGTACTACATCGAGGTGCGGATTTGCTGGGGCTTGAGCACTGAATCCCGCACTGATGCGTTGGGGTAGTGTGTCGAGTGAGGGGGAGTCGCCACCGTGCCTAGAAAGTTTATTCACGGAACGCCCGAAACGTTTGGTGCAAAAACAATGGGCCCCACGTCCAATCAAGTAAAACCATCGTGGTTCGGGGACCATGTACGAATCAAGATCTGTAACCCAATTCGCCCGCATGTAGCGCTCTACTCGGCTCATTGTAATTCCATTAAACCGATTTATTGGATGCACACAATTACGTTTTTAGCACCTTAGAAGCCGGCCACTAGCCTAAAAATTTACTAAGTGAGTATGTTTCTATTATGCACAAGAGACTTACCTAACCTAGAAATTGTGACCACTTTGTATTAATTCAGTTTAAAACGGTGCCTAAAAAACAGGTTGTCCATAGTTAATCTGAATTTTAAATGATTCACATAATTCCGGTCTTTGTTTAGCAAAAACATATACCAAATATTACAACAATGACCAAGATGCCAATAATATGAAGTGCATAAACTTCAAGTATATGCAAACTCATCTTACCCCTAAATCTGCAAAGAAAACAAAAGTTAGTTTGTAAAAACACAATGGAACGAATCTTTGCCTTGAATCGCTACATGAAACAAAAAAAAACAATTATTAGTCCATGATGAAACGCAAGCCGCAATGGATCTTTCGCACTAGTCTGTAATGCATACAAGCAAGAGAATAAAATGGAGCGTATATACGCTCCCTATCAGTTAGTAATGAGTTCTACAATGATGAACCGTAACTAATCAACCTGAATATGCGAGACAACCATAAAAAACTCTACGCAGATGAAAACCTTGCAAAAGCAGGTTTGTTAGAAATATGCCTCCTCACATATCTAGTCTACTGTAATATCAAGACTTCATCAAGTGTGAGTTTCTACATTTCTTTTAATTACTTAAATAACACTCCTATGTCAACAATGTCTGCTACAGTACCTAACACGAGAGAATCACTCTTACAATCAAACGAAAGCCCTCTCAGACGAGCAGCAATGCCAATTGAATAAATTTCTCCCCAAGACAATGCACTACCTTTTTGTTAACAACCATTCAGCTCTTCTCCATCTCTGACTACTCTCTGCATGAAATTCGAAACTGCATCCTATCCGATACTACAAAAACAGCAAACTATTACACTAGCATGTTCTGATTTGTTTATTTCTAAGAGTGAGCCAATCCTGTATCTGACTGATGCCGAGAAGAGCAACCCGAAGGACAGAGTATTAGAAGATTGCTGAAAGTGTCGGAAGTTTGTGACAGGTCTGTTAGTGAGAAGCCGTTTACACTTGCCCGACCATATATTTCTCTCTCCCAGCGTCTTTTTAAGTAAATGGACTAACCGAGTAGCTTTAGCTCCTCTGAGCTCTTAATGTAAGTGTAACATGAGAACAAGCAAGCATGGATTAAGGGGTATTATACTAGTGTCCACGAAGAAGCTTCTCAAAACGAGGATAGCAACAAACCCCTGCGTTAATACGGATTTAGCCGATGTATATAAATACGCGTTCTAGATGAGGAGCCGATATACGCTCATCTCTAGCACACGTAGTATATTGACCAAGGCTCATTCCATATGGGAATTTCATATGCACTTTTCGAGTATGTCAACTTATTATTATACCATAAAGCTAAATACTAAAAACATCTTATTCTGATAGAATTCAAGGCGAAAATCCACTTGCTGAGCTGTAGCGTTTCACTCCTGATTATCTAATAATCTGTTTGTCTATCTGTCTTTCAAGTAGCTGAAGTTCAAGGCAAAGGATTCTTTCCATTGGTTAAGTCAGCATTATATAACGCTCACCCAAAGACGCAGTCGTTATTATAAGTCGCTTTTTGCAGATTTGCTGTGCAAGATGAGCTCCTCTCGACGTATATACCAGTCATCACTTTCGCACAGTTTATGCAGCTATATTCATTTTTATCCAATTATTGAACATCTTGTCATATGCTCGTAAACTTGTATATATGTTTTGCATAACCAAAGACCGGAATTATGTGAATACATCTGGTTTAAAATCAGATTAACTATTCGGACAACCTGGTTTTAGGCACCGTTTATTAAATTCATCGATTAATATCAAAGTTGTCCAACATATTTCTATAGGATTAGGTAGTCTGCTTCGTGCATAATCAGAAACGATATCTCATCTTCTAGTAATTGATTTTAGTCTTAGTGCAAGCTTCTAATGTGTACTAAGAATACTGTATAGTTTTTGTGTGCATCCATACCTATAATCTGTTAATGAATAGACAAGTGAGTATAACCGAGTAGAGGCCTTTACATGCGCAGGTGCGAATTGGTGTTACAGATTCTGATTCGATACTCATGTCCCCGTCAAGCCACCGACGACTAGGTTACGTTGATTTTTCGTGACGGATAGGCAGTGCCATCTGTCTGTTCTGGCAACATACTTTCTTACGAGGCTATTGTCTCACATATTTGTTCTAGCATAACCTTGTACTAGTCCTGCGTATTAAACCAGTGTGCGGCCATCACACCGCTCACTTTCCCCATGAGAACAAAACAACTTTCAATCCCAGCCCAAACAGCACATCTACGTAGAACAAAAGATAATTTAAAGGATACTGTCGGATTCCAGAAAGGAGAGTATTCCTGGACGGATGCTGACTCAAGCCCACGCAGAAGCACACCTCTGACTGTTAATACCAAGAGCACGCTGAGCACATGCCTCATACCGCTGATGATTAGGCGCGAGCCCTACGTCCACAATTTGGCGACTTCATCTGGGGATATATCACCGTGTATTGAAACGACCTTTCTTGAAAACTGGACATACTTTTGAAAAAAGATACTCAGTCCTAATCCAAATCGAACGACAGTTTAAAATATGTGTATTTTGACTTTATTGCCTTTGCATGTTGACCTCGAAAACGGTCTTGACCGTCGCCTTAGGCTCCTTGAGTCATATCTATTCTCCGATAGGACGGAGCCCCTCGCGTATATTTCCAACTTTTGTTGAATGTCAATAGATCTTTTCTGATTCGACCCGTTAACAACGCGAACGCGGTATGGTTTCAATTCACGGATTTACTCATTTGGCGAGACACACTTTTCAGCCGAGGAGATGTCTAAGAACGCCCACCCATTCTTACAACTGAGGGAGGTGCTGAAGAGACGAAGTTCTTGTAAGACGAAAGTCAAAGTATTCGAATTCGGACGGAGAGCAACTCAAGACGTCTGCACCCTGAGTACCCTTTACGCCAGAGCTATACTACTTGGTACCTGGCAAGAACAAATGTTAGTCTCTTACCTGCTACCGCGGCCATCTCCAGTGCTGTCAGTTGTCTGTGCCCTTGGGAAGCGCCTGGATCCTCGACGGTGTTTTCTCCCTAACGGCTGACCGTTGCTTTTTGGGCAATGCTAAGGCAATCCTATCCCCCCATGCCGAGCGTGCACTTGTTACTGATGCGTGTGGCATAAGGGGTATCTTGACCAACCAATTCCAGCTATTCGAAGGGTGAAATGACACTTGCCCTTAGCGTGGTAGCACTTCTCTACTAATCCTAGACTACCAAGTTGACTCCATTCACTGTCTTGTATATATGTGACGATGTATGTCCTACCTTGTACTTCTAAACCTAAACACAACACTTATATAGCATGGTCATCTCTTAGTCACATCATGCCATTTCATAGCCCATAAGTGAACTTTGGTTGACTTCTCCATTAGTCGTGACCGTGTCGACCACAGACTTTGACCCTAGGATCTTGACCCCTTACATTAAGAGTCCCTCATAAACTCTACTTAGTCTTACCATGACTACTAGGTAGATCAACTTTTGACCTAACGTTGACTTTAGACCACATTAGTTTGGACCTTTGCATTCACCAACACAGGCTCACATCTAGGCATGACCTAACCACTTTAGGACATGTGCATACATTCTCGTATTTGCCCCCTTCCAAAAGAAAAAACCAGAAAAAAAAGATCAAAAAAATTCAAAAATCAAAAAACGAAAGGGCACCTTGCATTCATACATTCATTAGGAAAGAATGACCCATGGATTGCCATGCATCTCATTCATGTTCAAATAATGGATGCCAAAAGAAAAGTTCCACTAAGGTTTATTCTGTACGATCGTCTGCCCCCTGTAAGGTACCAGAAGAACAGAACACAACAACTGCGAGAAAAAAAAAGAGATAAAAAAAAGCAGATTTTGATGTGTAGTATGACGGGAATTGTCTGGTGCGAGGGTTACACTACCTATCTGGAACAGAGATGGAAGAAAGATTTGCTCGCAACAACCCCTACGTCTGCAACCTACACTACTGAAGCGCAAGAGAAACTGTTCCCAAGACCTTCATTTCTTGAGTCGGTGATAACATAATTCACCAAACGCCAAAGCTATGTCAGCTAGACGATATCTTCTGTACGATCTCGCGAAGTAGAACACGATCACCGCTCAACACGACCACGATTCAGACATGAATGGTCTACGAACGAACATTAGGAGCTAGTGCGACATAGGAGAATGATCTTCTAGAGTGTCTTAGCTTTAGGAATCGAGTCGAGAGTCCCTTTCCCTAGACTTATGTTAGCGCTTTGTCTTTGATAGTACCTATTTTCCGAGAAGGTACCTCGAAATTAGATGTCTCATAGCGGTTTAGGTCAGAGTACTTACAATTCTGCTAATAGCCCGTGGCTATGTAATGAATTCTTTGAGTTATATATACATCTAATAAAGTTACCTCTTGAACATATCACCTCATTTCTCCTTTACGTGCGCTGCGCGGGATAAATTGTCTTGTGCTTTTTAAGACTTCTGAAGGGAATCAAATTAAGATTCACCTCACAAAGTATAGCAATAGAAGTACATTGACGACCCAAGAGGAAGGCCTTCATTGTCATGCAGCCCTCCACCAAAACAACCTCTTCCCCTCCATTCCTTCAACACATCAAATCAGAATCCCTTACAACCCTTTGATGCCATAAAATATCAGCAGCCTATCTTTCCGTTCATCAGCCCAATCTCTGCCTTAGGACCCTTTCGTAGTCAGCAGGAGGAACGAGTGCAACAGTCGAGGATAGACAGAACCCCACGAGCCAAAGAAGATAACTGTACCAAGTACAAAAAAAAAGATGAAGAAGAATAATGGGCTATCAAAAAGTCAGATAAAAGCGAGAGAAGAAAATCAAAAATCGTTCAATGTGAGCCGAACACTCCAAGCTGTCCAAATGTGAGACATACCTAATCTTGGCAAAGTGCGGTGACCGAAAAATTCTTATCCAAAGAACACCCCCGAAGATTCGTAATACAGGAAATTAGCGTCGTAAGAGGTGCTAAGAAGAAAAGCCACCGCACTTATACCTGTGCAGCCAGGGGTCTGAAAGACTGACACACGAAATATGACCTCTGATCAATCGGACGGAGCTTCTATTGTCAACCACAAAAAGCCTACATGTCTCTCGACCATTACTATACCACAATGGGAGAAGACCCTCTCACAAGACGATTGAGCATGTTGCATCCAGATCCAATCAACGACGAGTACTTCACCGGACCGGTTACATACGGTCCTCCAACGTTAACAGGATCTATCTTCGGGGAACCCTCATTCCCTCGAGTGTTCCGCCGAAGCGCCAAGTCTTGAATGTGTCCCAATCACATATGGTTTACAAGTCGATTCCCGCTAAAGTAATATAGCGGAAGCGAATGCCGTACCATAATTCACGTAGGCAGTTAGGTAGCACAGGCACCGGACATAGTAGCCACTCGTGAAAGAGTTGTTGGAGCCCCTATCATAGCCTCGTCTAGCGTTTGAACCAGGCGATCTAATTCCACCAATTGCACACTATGTACCCTGGTCACAATTATTTGAGTGTCCTTGTTGTCTTTTTTCTTTGTAGACTCGTCAAGAGCCGCTATTCTTTTGCAATTGTCACAATCTGTTACAAGGTTGCAATGTGCTTCTTGCTTGCAACTAGGCAATTGCTTTTAGGTCCATGCATGAGATGTATCGACTTGCTTGCCAGCCAATTGCTCAATCATGTGCAATTCTCGCTCAAAATGCGTATCGCAATTGTGCAGCCAGTCATTTTATTCTCTCCCTAGATTCATCATGCATCCGCTTCATGCACCAAGAGCAATCCAGCTCAATGATCTATAACCTGATTTGGGCAAAATGCACAGAAATCGAGCATTCCCTCTATGTGCCATCTTTCTCTCGTGCGAGCATTCTGCGAATAGTTGAGCCTGATCTTCGTCAAGCCCGCGCACATATTCGCAGCAAAAATGCACCAGGTCGATCCGTCTCTTACCTATTACCACGCATATGCAGCGCGTGAGGACAACCAGCTAAGCCAAACACCCCCACGAACTCACTACGAGAGAGTTTTGCGACGTTCGCTTACTGCATCGACAACCGGAATTGCGCGCTTAACCTCGACTAGGTAGTTTGTGGTGCGTCCTATGGTTGTTTAGTTGGCAATCAAGTAGAAAGCCCCAACAGCTTTAGGAGCGCTGTCGACTCACTAGGGGCATATGGTCTGAGTTGTAAGGCAAGGGAATTTTGTGGAAGTCATGGGTTTGCTGGTTAGCTTTCGTCGCCTCCACCACCACGGGAAAGATACATAACGCAGGGGTAAATAGGTTGAAGGGATGTGATTGTTTTGATTTGCCCAAACAGTTCAGTAACTTGAGCAGGAATGCTGCACGAGGAAGAGGAAATGAGGGATGTGTTTGATTTGCCCAATCAGGTAACTTGAGCTGGATGCTGCTGAGAGAGAAACCATGGAGGAAATGGCTGAGATGCGATTGCCTTTGAGGAGAATGCATGATGAATGCTGGCAGCCAGTGATAGCCTTAAAGATGAGTTGACGGAGAGACCTTAAGGTGCATGAAAGAATAGCCTTAGGGTTCAAGAAAAGACAATGGGTCTAAAATTTGTGGACAGGGTAAAGTGAATGGGGGAATTGATGTGTTGGCTTAGATGTGTAGGTTCAAACTCGAGTCTATGTCGGGTTCTACTCTAGAATCTGCGTCTTCTTACTTTTAAAGGTAATCAAAACCATATGATGGACTCAGAATTGGGTCGGACTCGAGAAGTAGGCTTCCTACGTATCCTATTGAATCAGAGAACGTCGTAGTTCTCGTGATGGATTTGGACAATGCTCATGTGAGAGGGCTTTTCGTGGTTGTAATTGTGAGGCTGTGGTTTTGAGGGTTGAAAAAAGGCTCGTATGACATGGGAGTGACCCACGGTGCAACAGTGTGCTTTCTTAGCTCTTGCTTTTGTTTAATTGGGCTTTGAACTTTTGGGATTTGCATTGGATTTTGACATGATTGCATCTTGAAAACTTTGATTTTTTTGTGCTTTTTTGCTTTTGCCCATTTTCTTCTTCGCTTTTTTTCTTGTCTTCTTTTTGCACGTGTCTTTTCTACGCAGCCGTTTGTCCAAAGGGTTAGGCAGATGTGGGTATGAAGAAAGATAGCTGAAATGATAGGTGTTTTAATGGCTCAAAGGGTTGTAAGGGATTCTGATTTGGATGTGTTGAAGGGAATGGAGGAAGAGGTTGTTTTGTGGAGCTGTTGTAAAGAAGGCCTCTCTTGCAATGTCCATTGACATTGTGAGGTCGACATAATTTGATTCCATTAAAGTAAAAAGCACAAACTATACGGGGCTAAAGAGAATGAGAAAAAGAAAACTTTTATTAAAAAAACAAACAGAATTCATTACATAAGGCTTAAATTGCAGAATTTGAATCTAAACCTAATGACATAGACTGAAATGGAAAAAGAAAGGAGTACATAGTCTAGGAAGGGACCTCTCCGACTCCGATCCTAAAGCTTAAGACTCTAGCAAGATCATTCTCTATGCTCCACTCCAATGTCTGTAGACCTTTGCAGAATGTGGTGAGGCCATCAGGTACTTGAGTATGTCTTCTGTATTCTGGCTGGAGGTTAGAAATGAAGTCTTGACCATCTCTTCTTCAAGTAGGAGCGAGACTAGGTGGCAAGCAACTACCTGCTCCTCTAGTCAATAGGTTAGTGAAACCCCCTCGTTCTCTCCTGGTTAAAGCATTTCAAGCCCGGAAGGATGTTTGGGTCTGAATGTTACCCTTGTAGCTTGCCATGAATGCGCAGTGACGATGTCTCCCGAGTAGCTATTCGTTCTCAGGAAGTGAAAAGAACCACCTTCTGAACATGTTGGTTTCAAGGAAAGGGGAAAGACCATTGGAAACAAGCAGAGTCAATCCCTTTAAGTGCCATGTGTGTCTTAAATCCCTTTATAATGGGAACGAGGGTCATCAAGTTTGGCTTGAACTTGGGTACGTCTTCGGCTGAGAAATCCTTCGGGCAGTTTGGTTAGCAAGGTTGGGGTCTCAAGAGAGGTTGGTCTTGGTGCAAGGCAGGGTCTGGTGGCTTTTTGATTCCCTTTTCACAACAGCTTGTCCAAAGGGAGGACCGAAGTCAACTCCTTGATTTTGAGCTTCAACTCGTTGAACTTGCTTCGGCAAGTCTTTTTGGAGCTTTTGTTGGGAGGCCATTTGTGTGTTAGGTGCTGATGGGTGATGAAGATTGGAGGAAGGCTAGGTTTGGATTGGCTGAGGTTGTTGGTGTTAGGGTCTATGCTGATGAAGGTTGGAGGACAGGAGGTTTGATTTGGGCTGTGAGGGCTCAAACTTTGGGTCTAGCAAAGGCTTGGAGACGACTTCACCCGCTGTTTCAAAACAGAAAAATAAAACCCTTAGTGAACTTTCCTTGGTCATTTATTGAATTACATGAATGCAGATGCATGTCCTAATCTCCAATGGTCATCTTTCCTAGATATGTATGTATGAATGCAGTGCCCCTTTCGTTTTTGAATTTTTTGAATTTATTTATTTTTTTTTGTTTTTTTTTTTGAGGGGCACCAAATGACGCGAGAAATGGTATGCACATGTCCAAGTGGTTAGGTCATGCCTAGATGTTGAGCTGGTGTGGCTGATGCCAGGTCAAACCTAATGTGGTCTAAAGTTCAACGTCTAAGGTCAAAGTCTTGCCTACCCTAGTAGTCACGGTGTCAAAAGACTAAGATCAGAGTGCTATGAGGAACTCTAATGGTCAAGGGTCTAAGACCTAGGGTTCAAAGCTGTGTTCGACTACGGTCAACAGACTAGGCAGAAGTCAACCAAGAGTCACTTGGGCTAGTGAATGCATATGTGAACCTAGAAGATGACATGACTATATGAAAGTGTTGTGTTAGGTCTAAAATGTACAGATGGCTTAGGACCCATACATGCACATAATACAAGACAGTCGATGACAAGTCAACTATGGTCAGTCTAGGTGTAAGTCAGAGAGTGCACACACGCTAAGGCAGAGCTTGGTCCAGTTTTCACCACTGTGCATTAGCGATGTATGCCAAGATACCCCTTATGCACACGCATCAGTAACACGTGCACACACGGCATGGGCGGGAGTAGGGACTTGCCTTAGCATCGATCACTTAATCCACATGCAGCCAAAGGTATATCCCCCTTATCTGGTAGTCGAGCAATAGAACATGCCATAGTGAGACCAAGGAGCCTAACGGCGCGAACCTATCGAAAGCAATGCAAAATGCAAATCCATAAACGTGTTGATTGGAATACGAGACTTTCAAGTCTGTCCACTTCGACCTAACGGTGATTATCCCCAGTTGAAGTCGCCAAATTGTAGGACGTGGCCGCGCCCTCAGCGTATAGCGGGCGCGCGGCTTGGTACTACATCGAGGTGCTTTGCGTGGGCTTGAGCCACGGATCCCGCACGTGAGTGCGTTGGTTAGTGTTGTCGAGTGAGGGGAGTCGCCACCGTGCCTAGAAAGGTTATTCACGGACGCCCGAAAACGTTGGTGCCAAAACAATGGCCCACGTCCAATCAAGTAACCAGTCGTGGGTTCGGGGACATGGTACGAATCAGATCTGTAACCCAATTCGCCCGCATGTAACGGCCTCTACTCGGTCTCATTGTAATCCATTAAACGACGATTTATTGATCACACAACTTACGTTTTTAGCACCTTAGAAGCGCACTAGCCCTAAAAAATTACTAAGTGAGTATGTTTCTATTATGCACAAGAGACTACCTAACCTAGAAATTGTGACCACTTTGATTAATCATGTTAAAAACGTGCCTAAAACAGGTTGTCCATAGTTAATCTATTTAAAGTGATTCACATAATTTCCGGTCTTGTTAGCAAAACTATATACAAAGTTATACAACAATGACAAGATGCAATAATATGAAGTGCATAAACTTCAAAGTATATGCAAACTCATCTTACCCTAAATCTGCAAAGAAAACAAAAGTTAGTTTGTAAAACACAATGGAACGAATCCTTTGCCTTGAATCGCTACATGAAAACAAAGAAAACAATTATTAGTCCATGATGAAACGCAAGCGCAATGGATCTTTCGCCTTGAATTGCTTATACAAGAATAAAGAAATGTTATATTGACAATGGTAAATAATAATGAAATGAAAACCAAAAACCAATGAAAACCTTGCAAACATTGTGAAAACCCTACATATTTACATGAAACAAATTAAAGTGAGTTTCTACATTGTTTTAATTACATTAAAACTCATAACAATGGTTAGTCAAATTAAAGAAAGTGAGAGAGAATTATTGGTGAGTAATCTCAGAATTCAACCTTTGTATCGCTTGTTGATTCGAAAGAGAATCGATGCTTTGAATTAAAACGAAATGTGTGATGTTTTGAGTGTTTAGAGAGAGAGAGAGAGAGTATGAAGTTGTGAAGTGTCGGGAATTGTGCGGTGTGTGAGAGCGTGAGAGAGTGCCCCGGACTGAGCAGGCAAAGGGGTATTATAGGCACGAGGCCAAACGAGGAAGCAACAAACCCTGCGTATATACGCTGAGTGAGCGTATAAACGCTCATGAGGAGCGTATATTACGCTCATCTCAGCGTATATACGCTCATCAATGAAGCAAGCCGAGATCAAAAAATATTATACGCTGAGGAGCGTATATACGCTGAGGGCAGCGTTATTACGCTCAAACGGCCAGCGTTATACGCTGCTCCTAAGCGTATATACGCTCCTTTTGCGTATATATTTTTCCATAAACCTGAAAATACTTTGATTCGGAATAATTCTTTGCCATACGTCTCGATTTCTAAGATTACGGATTTCTAGAGCCTCCTTTCGCGCAAGAAAGTACGTTTCTAGAACATTCCGTTATTTTCTGAGTATTCACGTATTTTCTGCGTATTCTGCGTATTTAAACATTGCAAAATCATAGAAATCATAGAAAAATCAGAAAAAATAATTTAAAGATACTGGCGGATTTCAGAAAAATGGACGGACACCTGATGAGAATCAAAAAGCATGATAATTGCCAGTATAAACTTGTTTGAAAAACCTTGAAAACCTTGAAAACCTTTGAAAAAATCGAAAGAAAATATTTTTGCCTTGCCTTTGACCTTTGCTCAATATTTCCGAGTACGACCTCGCGTATTTCCAACTTTTGTGAATTCAAAGCATCTTTCTGATTCGAAACAAACGCGAGACCGCGGTAGTTTCATCACGGATTACTCATTTTGGGAGACACATTTTCAGGTTCTTACAATATGCATAAGTCCAAGGAAAGGCATGGCATAGCCAAGTTCCTTTCATCATTCTTCTTCAAGTAGTAAGCTTACCAAATTGGTAACTCCCTCAAATTTTGCACCAAATTTGATGAAACAAGTTGCAAAAAGCTCACACTAAACTAATGAGATAACCAAAGCATTCAACAATTTCAAGCGATACAGAAGCAAGAGGGAGAAACGTCCCAATTCAATTGCACAAATTGACAAAGCATATTCAAATGACCATGATTTTGAGCATCCAATTGATCTTACAATGAAATTTTCAAGTTTTACGCCAGTCAGTAAACTACTTGAACTTCAGGATTTGATGAAGCAAAACCAAAAAGCCCTTTACCAAGCAATTCCAAGGTGTAACAATGAGAGTTATGACATGAGTATGCTTTGCAAAATTAAAGCAAGAAGCATAATGACGAAGAGGCAAAGTTGCCAATAAAAGACCACGAAATTCAGCCAAAAATTAGCTGATTATCTGGGACGTAATTCGGCCCAGATTCGGCCCCTATTTTGGCTCGTTTTTCGAGCTTCCCATGGCCCACTTCCGTGGGAATCTCCAACCAATTTCAAAGATCCATGCCACACCAGGTAAGACCAAACACCCATATCTGCCCACCTAAGCAAGCACAATTGATGGCAAAAAAGTCATCAGAATCGCTACAAATACACCTACGAAGCTTACGAACCATACCGAGTAAAGCGAATTAACTACAAAGTCATACAAAAAGCAATATCCCACGATAAGCGGAAGGTGAACAGAAGATCAAATTCAAAAACACACCATTCCCAGTTGGAGTCGTATCATCCTGCAAAAAGCCCAAGCGTTAGCCAATTGTTAATAGGCAATGAAGCATTTACAAAAAGACATGTGCTATACGCAATCTCATATACCGCGAACATACCTCCAGTGAAGTTCTACCGGACGACTAGCCGAGCATGGGATGCCGCAAATCAAGATGCCACTAGCAAAAGGAACATATCACTATACGCGTTGTGCTATACGCGATGTTAGCCTTCCTTTTGAGTTCTCCCCGAAACGACTAGTCAAGATGAGTATAGCAATCAAGCACGCACCACAAACAAAGGACATTGCTATAGCGTCATGGATATTATACCGCTGCGTCGTACTAGTATGTAATCTTCCTAGACGCCTAGCCGAGATGGGATAGAAAAGTTTCAAGCAAAGCACCAGGTCAAAATGGAGCATTGATACGGACACCATGTTCATTTTCTCCAAACAATCCAAACGAGGAGGCTCGATACGGACACCGCTGAGTAATCCCCATGAAGTCCTAACGAGAGCATCCAGCTGGTGACAATTGAGATTAATAGTTCCCTAGGAAGACCTAATGGAAGTATCGAGGCGGGACACACCCATGTGAGCAGAAAATCCCAATGGAATCGAACCATTAGTGAAATTCCCACCAAAGATCGAGACGGGCCCTGGATTAGACCATGTGGAACGTAAGCAAAATGTTAGCACAGAGAACAAGCAAGCAAGCACATGCAACCACAAGGTGCAGGTAAAATACATGCAGTTTGTTTCGTGGGGTACTGGGTAGTCGAGTACTTTGCTTCGTTTAACGGATTTTACTCTCAACACTAATCAAGCCAAAGTGGGGCTTCTTTAAATACAGTACTTTTTGTCTTACCCAAAACGGCCATGTAAGACACCCCTCGCAACACATAAGTCAAATCGGGAGAGCTAGGACCTGACAGACACTAAAAAAGCAGATTCCCTTGCACTGGACACCTCTTTAGTAATTTAACACCGTCAAAAATAAGTTTAATCGTTCAAATAATTTTAACTTATGTTTAAACATATTTCTAAACTTGATCTAACACCTCTTAATCCGAGTAGATATCTTCGGCATCTTTCGGAATTTTCAACAAGTTTAATTGATTTGCGACAATAATTAAATTATGAAAATTCAAAATTCACAAAAATTTATAGCACAACACCCTATTTTTACAAGAATATTTACATATCTTTTCCATATTTTCATCGATTTTGGTTTAATATTTATAAGATTTCTTAAACAAAAATAGCAAAAATCCGAGCCAATAGGGCGCCTCCCGGGATATTCGCCCTCGGACACGCATCTGACAGAAGCCGAAAATCCGTAGCATCCAATAAATATGAGCCATAATCGTATAATTCATCTATGATCGTATAAAATCACGTATATATTTATATACGATTATTTTTATATTAATTTCATTACAATCTTGTTATCGGAAGTAAAAATCTCGATATCGCAATAATATCCGACCCATTCGCAATATCATAAGAATACATATAAAATGACGTATGATTATATTACGTTTATCTCATCGCGAATCACGCTTTGCGAGGCAAGGAAAATCCGGCCAAAATCCTGGCCGATACTGGCCAACGGCGACCTAGTTTGTCGGTATTTGCGAACAAAACTTGCTTGTATTTTGGCCAATTTCGACCTGTGCTCATAATAAGGAGCCTTCCTTTCATTAAACAAACTTTTTGTGTGTTGACGTGCATTCCTCTCACTTGTCGACTCATTCTCTCATTTTATTCCTCTCACACCACATTCAACAATAAAACACATTAAACATCTTTTGCATAGAATCTAGGAGGTTTTAAGGGTTCTAAAGGTTCGAAAAAGGGTTCCTAAGGGTCCGAAGCAGCCATGGTCTTCGAACATCGTGTAGGCGTAGGGTAGTTTGAGGCTTAACGTACTCAATTTTAACCCCTTCTTGCAATGCTTTTTAGAAATTGACTTTCTATGTAATTGCATGTAATATTGATATAACAATATGATTTGATGATTCAAATAAAAACCCTAAGGCATATACTTTTAATTCCTCGATAAAGTGTTCTGCTGTCTCACAAACCAGTAATATGCTTAACAAAGACCTGCAAATTTCGTGTTTCGACGCCTAATAATGATAACTATGGACAACCGAGCATTAGGCTCCTGGAAATACGAAATTAACAACACATGCCACAACACTAGACACTATTTGCATAGTATTCTGTAAACAACCCACGTAGTATTTTTGCAATGCTAGGGTTAAATGGAAAATGTTTGTTATTGTCTTCGGACAATGAAACTCGCAATAAACTGAGTGAGACCGCTAGTGCGGGGGGTGTGGCACTACTTCACCCTTACCCTTGTCCCCTATCCAACCTGGATGTACACCAGACACTGAGTTCCATTCGGCCTTGCTTTATGAAAATATTGCAACGGCTTAAAACGGTTCCGCAGCTTCCTAAAGAAGTGTGTGGCGATTCCTCTACTCATTATCGGAGTTACAACCCACAAACGCCAAAGCATTACCACAATATGCAAGAAGAATTCCATTCTAGCAGCAAATGGTGCCCTTAAATTGTACCCCGGAGCGAGGGACCGACCTAGTCGTCTCGGTATACCCTAGCACCCGTAACATACCATGTCCTTAATCCCACACTCTGGTTACCAGACCAAACAAAGGGGCCATTAGATTCTGGTACCAATGTTCGGGCATGCCGTTGAGTACACCTGTATGGCACGATGGTGATTCCCTCTATCGACAACATCCCCCAACGCACTCACGTGCAGGATATGTGGTTGAAGCCCACCATTTAAAATCGACGTAGGACGTAGGCCCGATGAGGGCACAAGCCTCCGATAGAAGGAATCCAAAATTTGATCATCTGAYAGACCCAGAATCTGCAAAGTCTCGTTGTTGAATCTCTTTACATAGCTTTTCAAGCTTTCATTATCCCGTTGCCTTACCTTTGCAAGATGCATGCTACTTTTTCTCTCCTGCTTATTGGACATGAAGTGGCGGGTGAATAAAATACACAATTCTGAAAAGTTGTTGATTGAGCCCGGGGCWAGCCACTAAACCACTTCTGAGCCACTCCCTTCAATGTGGTCRGAAAGTAATGATACCAGGTGGCATCGTCCGCTTGAGCAGTAAGATTAAATGCTTATACATAGTAAGATGATCGTTTGAATCAGTCTTGYCATYATAGCGATCCATGTTGGGCAACTTCACCTTTGGCATCCTAGGTGCCAACATGAAGGCTGAAGAGAAGAGGGTGGGCTGGTTAAGCAAGAGGGATTGCATTTCATTCATCAACGACACTGGTTGGACTACCTCAACCCTATAGACTTTGTTAACACGAAATCCTCCACCTAAATTAGTATGATGGTCCTCATAGAAGTTCCTCCAGGTACCTCCTCCACTATAGCGKGTATTATGCACATCATAGTCCTCTTAGGGATCCTCCCTTCTCACCGATGCCTGACGAGATCCATGAAAGATCTGCATCGAATGGGCGGGGTTAGTGCATGTAGGTGTCGAAACCAGTGTTTGAGTGTGCTCTATCCTCCAGAGCCTGTTCTTGTTGACTTTTCTTTCTCTTTGTTTTCAATATTCTCCTAGCATCCAGCCTGCGAGATTGAGGTTTCGTAGCTTCCAAATAGTGCCTCATATCAACTTTAACTGGTCCACTCCTAGAAGATTCTCCCTCATCCTCATGGGCATGTGAACGATGAGRGGGAATAGGAGTGGTCCGATAGGTCTTGCCTCGAGATTTGGMGAATTTCACRGGGATATGCTTAGTAACCTTGGTGGCCTTGGTGACCCTTGAACTTGGCYCATCATTGTTTCYCTYATTTCTAATGGCCATGGTCTTCAACTTCCGCTTCTAATTAGGAGTTGGATCTAACTCCAATTTCTTCTCTTCTTTCTTCCTGGCYTCCTCATGGTACTTAAGGGATTTGTTCTCTTCTTCCAATCACTTRAACTTCTCATWCATMTCTTGAAGTTGTCTCTACACCTCGTGCTTGAGGGTCCTCTTGCTTATGAAATTCCCCTTGAGATGTTCCTGAGACATGTGTTCGATCTCGGGACCATCATCTCCCTCATCAAGATCTAATTGTTCTTCATCTTCCCGTCCGACGTGAACTTGGGTGGAAGAGGTTGGGTTGTCAACGAGTAACACATGCATCTTAGCCTTGATCGCGGCTCTACTCTCAGTTGGTTCTTGTGTTTGGTTAGATTTACTTGGCATAGGAACCTCTGGGTGCTTGCTGGCCTATGCTTGGTCACTTAGCTTGGCACCCCTTTCATCCTCGGGGGGCCCTGCCTTGGACCATTGCTCATCCTTACTTGGAAGTCTCTGTCATCTTAAATTGCCTTCCCTACAGACGGGCGCCAACTATTGTTGCAGTATTACAAAACTAGGACAGTAAATTATCATATGTGGGTTTTGATGTCTTCTCCTCATTGCTAAACAAAGTCCAAGGCTTGCTGAATCTCCCTCTTGATCGTTCGTATACCTGAAACCAAAGGAGATACCTTTCTAATGTTTATCTCCCCTCAGAGGCTCAATGTTAGTATGTGAAAAAGGGGTTAAAAAGTAAGAAGTAAAGGCAAGGTAAATAAAGAATGGTTGGTTAGCTAGGTTGCATATTAGAATAGTCGTCCCGCTAGGATTTGGTATGCCCTGCTTCAATCCCCGGATTCGAACCAATGATTGGAAGAGCAGAAAAATTGCAAATGATTGGAAAAGTGTGAGTAGTCATGTGTTGTCAAACAATCCCCTTTTTGAGGTAATTTATAGGGAATTTGCGTCATCACTTTGGATCACTTAGGCTTGTCAAGCATCGCTTCGGTGCTTTGTTTCTTATCTTTCCTTTCCACTACCTTTAGAGCATTAACGGCATTGTATGTGATTTTCCTGGGTTAACTGATTTCTTCATTTCTTGGTCTCTAATAGGCGATTAATGAGTTTTTATTATCTTTCTATGGGTGTTTACGTCATGTGATGATATATAAAGTAATGTGCCATTGTGATGCAACAACGTGTTGTGTCTTTTATAGAGTGGCAAAAATATGTTGTAATTAATAAATCTAGTAAACAATGAACGAAATACCCAAAAGGAAAAAGGAAAGGACTCAAAACAGTTGAAAAGATGGCTGGAGAAAAGTATATTCTCATAATGCTTGGTAATCACAATGACTAATACGAAGCTCGTTAATTGCATCATGACCGCATCAAGCATGTCGTGAATTTTCTTCTTCATGTATATATTGGAATGGCAGTTCTCCATCTCATATATATAATCTATCATCTTAGTGGTTGAATGTAGTGTGTGACATGTCGACATTGTGTATGGTTCTCAAAGATACTACAAATTGGAGTTGAATTCTCTCGTAAGTCCATATTAAGCAATTTATGTCCACGTTCTTCGCTTCTTACCATATTTCTTCAATTGAAGTTCGAAGTACCTAGTGGGGATATAAGAAGCGGGCTCATGCGCTCTTGCTGAAGACACAGTAACAAACACAAGGTATGCAGATTATTTTCGAAATAATGTAATTGCAACTATTAAAGTGCTAACAAAAAAAGAATATTAATGATGCTAATGTGTATATACTTAGTATGCTACTTTTAAAAACATATCTTAATACTTTATCAATATTTATTGTAAATCTCCGCTTATATATTTATCTGCATTTATCGTTAACTATGTTGAGAAGAGGCTAATGCTGAGGTGGAGTATGCAAACATCAGCTTACAAGGAATAATTCTGCTCTGATATAGTAATTTAATCGTGCTCTATCCATTGAATAATAAATTTCTATTCCTCCAATCTACTTTGAACAAGCATGATATATCTAATATCTTTATATTATTTAGATAACATTTTTTTTACGTTAAGTGTTTTAATTAGATTTTTTTACAGTTAGTTACATAAGCAAGATATATTTTTTCCTATTTCCTAAAAAGAAAAATGCTTTTTTTATTTGAGGACAAAAAGTCCAACCAAAGTTATCGATCAAATTTGGGTATTCTGCTTTATAATATACATCATACTTCATATGTTTTCTCCTTCATATATAGATACTTGTAAAATTAGAACACATTTTCTTCTAGTTTGAGCATAAGTTTATGTGGCTCCAAAACCTTCACCCTAGAGTGTCCTTGTGTAACATTTCTCTTATCCTTACTATATAAAAAGCCAACAACCACAAAACACGTATTCCTGATTGACATGAAGTCCACATTTTCCTTTATTTTTTTTCTTTTTCCCAAATCATCTCAGACCAAACCACTCTTCGACCCAGCTCACCATCCCCTTCCTCTGTTCTTCTAGCTTCTTTGCACATGTCTCACATGTCTTCCTTCCTCTATAAATCGGCTACGGTTTTCTCTCCTGCGAGCTATGGGCTTCGAAAGGTTGCTAGCGGCTATGGTTGTCGTTGTGATGGGCTCAGTGTCTTGCGTTTTGGTTGGACAAGAAGTAATCATAACTGGGTTTTGGGTTTCTGGGATTGAAGGTTGGGATTTCTGAGATGGTTATCTTCAAAATCGGAAACTGAGTTAGGGTTTTGAGGGTTTGATTCATGAGATTGGGATTGTTGTGTGGTGTTTTGGGTGGTGATTCAGAATATATAATTGTAGATTATGTGATTGAATTGAGTGGGAGAAGGGATGACATAGGAATAGTTTTGATAATTTGATTGTATCAGACAAGCAGAGCAGTAGTGCTGATTCTCCTCTTCTCACTCTTCACCACTTCGTTTTAGGATATCTGTTCACTTTCATACTGCATGCATTTTGTTCCACTAACCCTAATTTTCACTCTAGTTTTAAATTTTATTGTTGTTTTGTCTCTATTCTCAATTGCTTTTGTTCGTATGTTGTATTATTGATTGTTGTTATTGCTTGACGATTCTTCTTTAGCGAGGCTTTTTATGTGTTGATATGTCGTCTGATATATGTGCGATTTCATCCCATGTTGTAATTTTTGATATGGGGTTGATTATTTGGGTGATCGAAGGAAAAAGCGAAAAGAAGATTTTAAAATAGTAGATTTTGGGTATTGAGGGTCTATATGTCCCTCAATCATCGAGGTTTCTAAGAACGAGTCTCACTTCAAAAAACCAGGTGGTGGACGATCTGGTACTAGCTCTGGTGGTCACGACAAAAATTTTCCCAGTTCCCGTGGTCTAGAAGAGGCGGCCCCACTCCGACCAATCCCCCTCCTCATTTCTACCAATCGCAGGTATAGTTATTTTTTCTGTGTGCTTGTAGTGTTCTTTGATTGTGTATCATTGTTTGGGCATGGTGTTTAATCAATTATCTTTAGGAAAAATTGTCAACCCCACCTTTTACTTGCATTTTTTGTAAACTCCCATCTTTTGTTCAAATTTATATTCTCCCACCTTTAGTGACACCATTTTTTGTAAACTCCCACCTCCTCACAATCGGTTAAAAATTCCGTTAAATTGAGGGTATTTTCGTCTTTTCCTCCTCTATTCTGCTTGCCTCTCCCTTCTACCCACCATCACACATTCACGACTTCTTCTTCCTCTTCCTTCTTCACTTCAATCAATTCATCTTCTCTTCTTACTAATACCATGATTTCCCCATTTCACAAAACTCCATTACTATCAATGAGCTCAAAACCATCTTCTTCATCTTCTTCTTCGATCTTCTATTTTCTCGCATCATCATCATCCATCATCATTGTCTCGAGATTCAAGAGTATCTTCATCCTCAATAAAGCCAAATCGCTCTCCGCTCGAACATCTCAAATGCTGATGGACTCCTACGGAGTTCGTACAATCAATTTGGGAAATGCCTGATTTATGCCTAATATCTATTGAATTTGCATTGTGAAGATATGCCCCTGATTTTGTTCAAATGGCTTGGTAACACCTGAATCGCCCTAAATTCTCCTCAACTCCCACAGCGATGCGTTCGTTGAATCCCATAAGTGGGTTCATGATGCTATTTCCGAAGGTAGAATTTTTTTGGTTTCAGTTAATGGGTTTTGTATCTAATTTTATTTATTTGTGCGTGACAATTCTGGTAGTTTGAGTTCTTTTAGTTGAAAGTTCCAAAGATTGGATTAATTAGACTTTTCATGATTTTTGTTTTATGAAAAGAACGAATCTTGTATTGAGTTGAAAGTTTTAGAAATAGTTTTGATAGTTAATTAGCGTTTAAGCTCAACATTTCTCGAATCCTTCATTTTAAATTTAAAATTTTGAACTTTAGCATTAATTAAAGTTTGAATCTTTGTTATTATTTATTTGCTTGAGTTTATGTATGATTAGTTTGGCATAAATTGTGTTATCTCAGACTTTAAGTATGATTATTTTATTTGTATGACTAATATTTCTGAGTTGCGAGAAGATGATAGATTTATTGATTTGTATGAAGAAGCTCCTCTCCGCCGAGAGGAGATGCAAAGGGAAATGTCATGTGATTGGTCGGCGGAAAGGCAGAGATAAGGAAGAAAGAGGAGAAAAGGACCGAAATGCCCCTCAATTTAACAGAATTTTTAACGGAATGTGAGGGAGGTGGGAGTTTACAAAAAAGGGTGCAACTAAAGGTGGGCGAATAAAAATTTTGGATTAAAAGGTGGGARTTTACAAAAAGTGTCAACTAAAAGGTGGGAGTTGACAATTTTTCCTTCTCTTTATCGCAATTGGCTTGTGAGGGGCTGATGAATTGTTGATTTTAAGCTCATAGTTAATGATAATCAATATATCTTCAAGGGAAAAAACTTAGGAAAAGATATCTTGGTGTAAAGGTGAGCGGAGAAATTTTGATTATGCAATGTGGATGTTCGTTTGCTTTTAATCGTGAGAACCTATGATTGTTAATGATGGGTTTGAGTGACTATTTAGGGAAGATGCTAATTTTATTGTTTTGTAAAAATTAAGGTACTAAAGAAAATATATGAAAATATTTATGCCAAAATTAAGGTACTAAAGAAGCCGAATAAATTGTTTTGATGCGTATTGTGATGCTGATTATTTCTAATTTTTTATTTTATTTTCCAAATTGTGATCAGTTACAAGAAGGTTAACAATGCTCAAGGTGGGCAGTCAACAGTAAGTGTTGGACCTTCGAATACATCATATGTGAATGCTGGTACCAGTTCACTGCACGTTTTGTGGAAAATAGTGGCCATGTACAGTCTGCAATACATGTTGGCACTACTACAAAAATGGCCTAAGAAAACCCCTTAAAATAGCCTAAGAGAACACCTAAAAATAGCTTGAAAATTTTRGAGTTAATAAGTAGTTTTTGTCTTAAGGATTATAGAAAAGAGGAGTGTTTTTGTTGTATTTTGATAATTCAAGGAACTAAAAGTAAATAAATCTCTATTTTAGAAAGTGATGAATCAATTTTTTTTTTATATTTTACAAATGCATGTATTAAAGCCCTTTCTTATAATTGAATGCTTTCTTTAAAATCAACAGTGCGTACGAAATGCAATGCAATGCAAATCTCATAGTAAGAGACAATAGACTCTGATGTAAGTTTGATGAAAAGTAGTGTGAATCAATATTTAAAAAAAAATTAAAAAATGAAAGTAACATAGTATTATGGTTCAATTAAATTAAAGGCTTGAATAAATGAGCTTTTGACCACAGAATTTGAAATACCTTGTTGATTGGCGATGAATTGTTTATGAACTATGTATYTGGTTGGACTCTAGCCAWACTGTGTGGACTTGTGTCCTGTGTAATTACTTAGCTTTGTAATCATATCGTGTCCTATGTAATTACTTAACATTGTAAGCATTTTGTGTTGGTTGATG
>SNQN01009530.1:0-25063 GCA_008642245.1 Bassia scoparia
TGTTTAAATTTTGAATAGCGCGAGTAGATGAATAGGGGACAATAGATGATGGTAGTGTGCAACTGAATAGGAAAATGACAAAATTTATGAAACTCACWTTTCCYACTAAAATACATACACGATTTATAATACGAAGTAAATGTTTCATGCATGGTATGTTACATATGCGATGGCTTTGCAGGGCTGTGATGCGTCAATTTTAATTGATTCAACAAGCAACAACCAAGCCGAGAAAGCATCCGGAGCGAATGGCTCCGTAAGAGAATTCGCACTGATAGATCAAATCAAGGCCGCACTGGAGCGATCGTGCCCACAAACGGTCTCCTGTGCTGATATCATAACACTTGCTACTCGAGACTCAGTTGCCCTCTCAGGAGGACCTCGATACAACGTGCCCACGGGGAGGCTGGACGGGCGGATTTCGAGYGCAAGCGACGTGAACCTTCCTGGGCCGACCTCAAGCGTAGCGCAAGCCCAACAAGCATTTAGAAACCGCGGAATGAGCCTGAATGACATGGTAGTCTTGTTGGGGGCTCACACCATTGGAGTAGCCCATTGCAACTTCTTCCAAGATAGATTGTCAAACTTCCAAGGGACCGGGGCTCCTGATCGGACCATGGACGCTACTTTGGCAAACAAGCTCAGGGGACTTTGCTCATCTAGTGCCAATAATCCTTCTACTTTCCTGGACCAAAACACATCATTTGTGGTGGATAACGAGTTCTACAACCAAATTAAGAAGAATCGAGGTGTATTGCAGATTGACCAAGAGTTGGCACTTGACCCTTTGAGCTCCACAATGGTTACAAACCTTGCTGCTAATAACAACCTTTTCAGACAAAGCTTTGTCAATGCCATGATTAAAATGGCTAATCTCCAAGGAAGTGGCGGGGAGATTAGGATAAACTGCAGGAAGACTAATTAATAGGGTCTTAACTTTGCATTGAAAAAATAATTAAAAAAAATGAGGGTCTTAACTCTTAAAAATGGCCCTTCACTTTGTCTAATTTCTTTAACTACCTTCAAGTCTTCAACTGTAAAGTTTTCTTTATTTTAATCAAATGCTGTACGAATTTCCTTTGATACATACGATATACACTACTTTGAATACAAAAAAGACAAATCCTTCCATGCAAACGATATACTTCCTCCGTTCCATAATTTTCATGTCACTTCTTTTTTTTCAACTACTCATAAGTGGATGGAATTTTGCAAATAACCTGTAATGTATAAGAGTAAATATAATGATGTGGGATATGTTGTTTGATTCATATTAATGGGTAGATTTTATAATTCAATCGTTATAATTTACAACAAATAATAATAAAGTATAACTGATAATACATGTATTGGGAAGCGTATGAGCATGCAGAAATTATGAAACAGAGTTTTTAACTAAATTATTATATGACCAAAAAGTCCTTACTAGATCATTGAAGGTGACTATAAAATTAATACAAAGTATAAGTATTTAAAACAGAGTCATGTGAGAATGAAGTATGATATAGTTTAGGGCACTGATATTTGATATATAACTGCCTTGTGTTGAAACCGACTATAGAGCTTTTAGGGCCGCAAGATGTTTGGTTCTCCTAGAGCCAAAGTAACAATTTTGAAGAGATGGCTCTTTGAGATCTGATATGGCAAATTTTTTTCTTTTCACTATGACCGTGTCAACATGCCAAACGATCTTTTAAGCTGGCATGAATACCTTCAGTATGCTGAAAAAACAAGGGAAAAAACATGTGAGATAAGATGATAATAGATGAAAAAATTAAATATTTTTTTTGTGACTAAAAAAAAGGGAGATGTAAGGGTAATCATTACCCCAATATGAGGGAATTATTACCTTAGTGTGAAGAAGGGTAACGATCCTCCCCAATTGAGGTTAATATTCCCCCTTTTTCTCTTAACCACCACTTCATTCATTTATTTTTTAGGTTAAACACCTTTATTATCTCAAATTGATTTTTCTTATATCTTAATACATTACCTCCTATTAGCGTGACCCTGGTAACATTGTGGTCATACTGCTGGGCCTAGAATTGCAGGTTCTTTCCCAAAGAGGCTTAACCAATTCCGAGGAATGTAAGTTTGAATCCAGTCATACACCGGAGCTTATCGTTACTGATGTTTAAGAAATCATTCGGGGTTAGTGAATGTGGATCGTAGACTCGTAGTGTAGTTTTAGATGAAAACACGTCATTGTTGTTTAGATGGCATTACTCATGATCTTCAACGAACAAGGGGAATATCCATTTATGTGTGAACTACCACAAATACCCCAACTTACTGATGCCGCTTGACCATGCATTGACCACCATCGTTAACCAAATTCCGGTCCGTACTCTTGATCGCCATCAGTAACTTGTCGGAATTATAGCCAGAACACATCAGAGGAGTCTTGCGGAAGAGCAACTTGAAGACACCAAAGGTTGATCGCCCAACACAGGCGTCGAAGACCATGGTTTTGGGCGGCCAGACCATGGTCCGTGCGCTGCTCTAGAAGGCGTGGGGACCATGGTCTAGGCGCCTAGGCCAGGCGCAGAACCTATGGTTTGGATTGCCTTTGAACAAATTCCAACCTTGTGTTTAAATTGTCTTCGACGACTCTCCGATGTGTTCCAGCTATAATTCCGACAAGTTACGACGGCAATCCAAAGTACGTGACGGAATTTGGTTAACAATGGTGGTCAATGGGTGTCAAGTGAGGTAGGTATGGGAGAAGTTAGTTAGGGATATAATGTGGAAGTTCACATGAAATTGTGGACTTTGATTCCAATAAAAGCGGACTTCGTTTAGCAATCCAGCATGAACTATAAGAGTGGTACTACAAATTGACTCGAACTAGTAATATAAAGTAAAACATTAACTTTAAATTTCAATATCCATTCATGATTTCTATATAAGTCCTACTACATCCCTCTCGTTTTTTAGGTGTTTGACTTTCCATTTTGAGATGTTTCAATTAATTGTTACAAATCAATCCTAAAAATTTAATTTTTTTTTTTTACTACCCTTTTTTTTATTTAACTCTAACATTAATGAATTACTTCTTTTCTAAAGTCAACTTTTATTACTTTACCCAATCTATTCAACTAAAATTAACTTTTTCCCCAAAAGATTTCATTAACACATTTACTCCTTTTTACCTAACTTATTATTCAACTTTTTACTCTAACTTACTCATCTATTTTATTTAAATCAATGAACTTTTAAACATCGTGTCAAATTGGTATGAAACATTTGATAAAAAACGAGGGAGTATTTATCATTAATGATTGCGTGGATTTTTTTGTAAGTTTTATTATTGTTGTAGTTGTTGTTGTTATTATTATTTTTAGTATTATTATTATTATTATTATTATTATTATTTTATTATTATTATTATTATTATTATTATTAATTATTTATATTATTATTATTATTATTATGTATTAAATTATTATTATTATTATTATTAATTATTATTATTATTATATATTATTATATTATTATTATTATTATTATTATATTATTATTTTATTATTATTATTATTATTATTATTAATTTTTAGGAAAATGGAATAAATAACCCAACTGAAGTTAATCTCAAAATAATCCGAACTGTAGTAAACATCTTCCCAAAATGATCCTTTTGATCTTAACCTGTTAAGCAGGTTAATTTATTTTTTTCTTTTTCTGTTTCTCATTCAAAGTCAGAAGCCCCTCCATCTCTTCTCCTTAACCATGGAACCATCATCTCTGATCCACTAGCACTCATTCACTTCCCATGCACATCGACGCGCCAACTAAGACACCACCAACCGTCAAGCCGCGCAACACCACCCAACAACGCTGTTTCGCAAACAAAATCTCGAAAACAAGGGGTTCAAACCTCTGCACGACGCAACACCCTCTCCCTAAGTCGATTGACCATTTTAGCATACACCAATACATCAACAACGATCACTTCTTCTCTCTTTTCCATTCTCTCTCCATCGATGCATACATAATACCCAGCCGTCGCACCACCATCTCCATCGGCAGGGCCATCGGCACCTCGATCCGACACCTCGAACCACCACGCACTATCAAATCGACGAAGAGATCTGAGTTTGGTTGTTAGGTTCGCTGGTTCGATTAGAGTTGCAGGTGAGGGTGAGTTAGAAACAGGCTAGGTGAGGGTGAAGGTGGTACGGTGGTAGTGACGTCGTCGTTTTTGTTTTTATTTTTTTGTGGGTTGATGATGGTGTGGCTGGGATTGATGGTGCTTGTGTGCTTAGATTTAATTATAATTGATTCTCATTATTAAAGATTAATTTTAATTAATTGTATTATTAAAAATTAATTAGAAGGTCAAAAATGTATTAACAAGTTCAAACAGGTGAATCATCCAAGTTTACTCTTTTCAATAGGTTATTTCTAATAAAGGTTTAATAATGAAGAAGATGTGACTACAATTCGGATTATTTTGATATTAATTTCAGTTGGGATTATTTATGACGGATGGTCAAAAGTTGGGATATTTTTATCTCCATTTTCCTTAAATAATATTATTTTGATGGAAAAAATAAAGAGTTCATTAATCTCTATATATAAGAGAAGGAGTAGATTGTAGCGGCGGTGGACAGTGTCCAATTGAATTAAATTTTAAGCCCTTCGCCTTCACAAATTACACAGATGTATATATGTACTTAGGAAATATATTAATTTCAATCAATGTCAATGAATTGTCAAAATAACATTTAGAAACAGTACAAAAAAAGAATTCTTTATTTTTTTACCTAGCCTAATATATTATGTAAACTAATATGAAAATAATTATTTAGCAAAATAATATTGGAAATAATAGTAATCACATTCAAGTCACTAATCACATAAATTATGTAAACTAATATGGAAATAATTATAGTAATGTTGTAAGCAATTGTAAACTTGCTAAGCTACAATATTTCCTCCGCTTTCTAGGTTGAGAGAAGAGTGGAGGCTTCCCGTCAATGATACCTCGGGAGAGTTAACCTTTATTGAACTTTAGGGTGGAACCTTAGGCGTGTCACCGTGACACAATCTGAGTCTCTTAGCACTTCCGCATCTACTATGCCCTCCATAGCTACCTTTCACACTTTCAAAACTTCGCACCTTTTCGCACTTTCAAACTTTCTCAACTTCGCAATTCATTTCAATCTCAGATACTATTCACACCTTCATTTCTTTGCACCTATTCTTTATTCTTTTTTTTTTATCGAAGTAAAAATATGAGCGATGCGAGTTCCTTAGACTCTCTTGCATGTAAAGTTTAAAGTTGGGGGCTTCGAAGAGCCCAGGCTAACTTCACTTGGTTCTGTAGCACCGAGGCTCTTCGAGCCTTTGTATTTTTCCTTCGCATTTGCATTCAATAAGCAGTCAACCATCGCTGACACTTTCCTTATGCAGGAAGGTAACATGCCTTGCTAAAGATCATTTCTAGAAGAGATACCTTAACCAGTCGTCGATGACAAAGTGAGGAATGAAATACCTACAACCTCAAGCAAGATGCGAGGGTGGTTAGAGATGAGGATTCTGACAAAGTAAATGAAATGACTCCGCACGTTTACTGAAGAAGGGAGGAAATGCAATATTGCTTCTGGCGAGGAGTCTAATCTAGAAGGACCTTCGAACCAAAGCAACAGCAACTCTCCGATCCCATTCTAGTGTGTAGAACTGGATCCTATTACTTGAAATCCACAAAGGCTATTTATGCATCACACATTAGCTTCGTCGAGCCAATGTGAAAGAGATGATGATCATTCCTGCGGAGGGGTCTAACATATCCAAGACTCCAGAGGATACCTTTGCCGTATTAAGGATGCGGTGAGCCTAGACTTTGCTTTAACCCCTACAACCTTTTGTAATAAGTTTTTCAACTCCTATAGATAAGGCATTGCAAATTGCACTAAGGCTGATTATCGTACGAACTGAGACCGAACCCCCAAGGCTCGGCTTGGCTCGTTAGTCGAGCCGAGCCTAACCTACCTGAGCTCGAGCTCGACTCGTTAAGATATTGTGAGGCTCGAGCTCGGCTCAAGTCATCTCGATAGCTCGGCTTGATTATGGCTCAACAAAGATCTCGTTTATACACCATTTGGCTAAATAGACATTAAAACTTTTTTAACACAAATACACAACACAATAATCCACATTGTTCTTTGCTCATAACTCATTAGATTTATATTCTCTATTACAACAAGTTCCATTTCTTCAAAGCTCTCAAAAACTACAATATTAATAGTTCAAAGTTTCAAAATACAATGACATCAAACTACAACAAAATTAAACAAAGTTCCAAATTACAACAAAATTCCATTACCATTACATCAAAGTTATATATGAAAACAAATTCCGCTAGCCTGAAGCTTGGGAATGGAACCAAAATATCTGCCCTACTTGGCAAGTGAAAGGGAGAGAGAACGAGCACAAAATCATTTGGAGGTTTTCGAGGTATGTTGGCATGGACTTGGCATTACATCTTTCTCACCATATCTTGTGTATCTTTTCGAACTATTGGCCGGAATTATCCAGTCCCTAGAGCTTTCTCAGCTAACGCCCCTTATCCTATGTGAGAGGCCACAATAGCCTTACATGTATATTCAAGAGTCTCTGTCCTTTTCTCAGTGTCATACACTTCAACAAAGGGTGAATAAACGACTTCTTATACAACTGGCTTGCCAACAAGAAAGTGCATCAGCTTGGCTTTTTTTTGACCGTGGACCTAGAGGAGAAATGAAGCTTTCCAAATCTTGTTCTCAGCTCTCATCATCAGACGATACTTAGCCATATTTGCATCTCTAGATTAGTATTATCCATTAACTCGACTACTAATTAGTTGAGAATTCCACATGGGTTGCGATTTGTCATGCCCTTGCTGCCTTACACATTTTAACTTCGAAAATAAGTGCCTCATATTTGTCCTCATTGTTTGTTGCTTGAAAGTTAAACTTCCTTGAATATTTCACATATATCTCCGATCCTCAAGAGATCGAAACTCAATTCGTACCCCACACCCATCTTGTATTACGGAACCATCTACAAAAAACTTCGATTGAGGGGTTTATTAACTTAATAATAAGTAAGAGAAAGCTTGCCCTTGATTGCTCTTTTAGGTTCATAACTATGTCAAAGCCGTTGAAAACCATATGCCCACTTGAGCATTCTCTTGGATGCCTCTAATCACGTGCGAGAATTCTTGATCAGCTGATTAGTAAACACAACGATTTGATGTGTAGCAAAGTAAGGGAGGCGTAACTTCTGGCTGGCTTTGAGGAGTGCTAAGCCAAACTTCTCAGTGGTTGTTATATCTAATTTGGTAATTTGCAGTACATGACTAAATAAAATAGAACGGGAGTTCACACCGTCCCTCTCAGCAACAAGGACGCTTAATACTACATGTTCGAACACAACAAGAAAAGTATACAACGTTTTTCCCAATCGAGGGCTCACCAATCGAGGGAGTGCATGCAAGTGTTCCTTGATTTTGTTTAGAGCTTCCTCTGCCGTCAAGTGTTCATTCAAACTTAGCACTTTTTCATGATATCCTTAAAGAAGGGCTGACACTTATCTCCTGATTTGGATAAAAATCTCCCAAGAGCGGCTATGGATCCAATAAGCTTTTAAACTTCTATGACACTCCTTGTAGGACATGTTGAGCATTGCCTAAACTTTATTTGGGTTGGCTTTGCTAGCTCTTTCATCGACTAGGATGCCCAAGAATTTTCCTTTGAAACGTGTTTGGGGCAATTTAAAAAGCAAATGCCATCAACTTTGTGGCAAATAGACCATTGTTCTGTTATAAAGTGCTTTTGTCTTTATACCTTTAGCATCATTGGAATTGGTGAAACCGGTGGTAAGCATCAACAGAACTAATGACTTGGGTGACCAACCGTTGCATAACAAGGTACAGCTCCCTTAAGAAAGAGGAAATGGATCTTTGGGGTAGGCCTTTTTTAGTCATGTATAACGAACACACAATTCGGCAGTCGATTGCGCTTTGGGACCAAGACCACACGTTTCCACCATTTGGGGTATGACTTCTCGGATAAAATCCGGCTCCATTAACTTTTAACCTCATCTGCTTGTTGTGCGAAAAACTGGGCCCAAATTCATTTTTCTATTTATCTTTGACTAGAGGATCACTTGTAAAGCAGTTGGGCAATGCCATGGTATGCTCCTCTGTGAGGAATTGCAAAACATTGTAACTCAGGAAAAATTTCTGATTTCTTGGCCCAACGAGAATAATAGTTAACTAACCTTGATACTATTCCTTTGTTCTGAAGGACAAGAACATATTCCTCTAGGACTTCCATCCGCTCCGGTCCTTCGAGGTTTCTTCAGAGAACATGAACGACCAATGCTTCCCTGTAACTCCCGTGTACTAACATCACTTATCCCCAGATTTTCTTTTCGTCAAAGCCCCGCGGTGATCATCTTATCCTTCTTTATCTACCCCCTCCTAACAAGGGGTTTTAAAGTCGGTAAGCACCATCATTAGCCGATTGGTGGTCTCCATGTATTAACCCACCGATCTTATTATCATTACAGGCTACTTAAGCAAGCATAGATGGGTACCACTACAACCTTGGCCATGTTCAAGGTGGGTCCCAATGATAATATTATGAGCCATTAGCCCTTGACAACACAGGATACTTCTTAGATTACCTAACGTTCGTCTTGTGCCAAGTCGCAGTGGTAATGGGTCACAATCCCACAGGGTGAATCACCCCTCAACCAAATCCAACGATCGGATGAGTTGCCTTGAACATAGATGTCTTCATTATAGTTCAACTAGTGTGACAATCCCAATTGATAATATCATATGAGCTCCCCATATCAATCACAATTCTTTCGACATTTCCATGATTGGCAACTTATTTCCACAACTAAAGTTCATCTGTCAAGCAAACTGATCCTTAATCCTTTTCGCAATGAGAATTTTCGAAAAAGCAGTCTCTATGGCTTGATGGGAATTTCATCAGAGACATTAGACTTCTCATATAGTCTTTACTCCCAGCGAATGCTTAAAAAGATTTCCAGTCTTCAAAGCTTAGTGATTAATTGGGTGGTTGGATCCCCTTGATCAAACATGATAATTCTTGCCTTATAGTAAGCTCTATTATAAGTAGCTCCTTCCTTCTCAGGCTGGTTCCTGGAAAAGAACATCTAGACAATGCAAGCCTCTCCCTAATTGAGTCTCTGGTTGAGGAGTTTTGATTGTTGACAAACCACATTGAAATCCTGATTGCATGCATGTTTTTGTTTCATGTGTGGTGTCGAAGATGAAAGTCGATGAATTGAAAAAAGGAACGAAGCAACTTTGAAGCCAAGTTTTGAAGAAATTGCAAGAATACCAAAGATTTTTTGAATACATTTAGGGTTCATAGGCATGTAAGTGGTAATCAGGGTTTGATGCACTATAAAGGTTGTAATACATGAGAGAATAAATTAGTTGTGATGCACAGGAACTGTGTTACTTGTCATACTCCAACAGCCAAGTAGACATGTTTGACTGATAACAACTAGGAATAGATCTAAACCAGTCCTCTACGTTTACTCTTGCGCGTTCTATTAGAAAGTTTTTCTTTCCGCGCAAATTGAATTTTCAAATAAAATGAAATCTATGGATTTTTATGCAAGTAAGATCTTAAATGTGGCAAGTAGATAGATGATATTATATTGGATTTATTTTGTAAATTAGTGAATATATTTCCTGGATTAAAATCCTTTAAATCGAGAAAGTATATTTTTTCTTATCTCTGTTGTCTAAGGCTGATTTAAGGAAATTGCATCAACAACATGTAAGAGCTTTGCGCACGCAAACTAAGAAATTAAAAAGCAAGAGCATTCTCTCATTCTCATGTCAACAAAACCCAGCATAAACCCTAATACCACATATGTGCTAAAGCTACTCTCTTACTAAGCATTTTAGGGCTGTTGTATGAGATTTTTTTTTTTACTTGAGCATTATGGAGTTTAAGTTTGCTAGGAAAGTCAACGGGATTGCCCTTCATTTGAACTACTATAGGTAGTATTGGTGGTTGAACAACTACATGGTGGGTGTTGAGGAACTCTTTGTTGCATAATTTCATAGGACGCATAGATCATATTGTATTCTTTTTGTCATATGAAGTGGATTGATAAAAAAGAGTCAGGAAGAGGAGGGCGTAGAATTTTTAGAAGTCGAACCTCGTTAAATTCTTTGTTGATTTATAGTTTTTATTTCCCACTGCTTGAGAACTATTCCTAACTGCTCTAAAACAAATCGACAAAATTTACAACATCTTGCTAATACTTCATCACCACCTTCTTGAGTGTCACATCATGCCTTTCATCTCCTCTTAGTAATCTTATTCACCTGGTTTTGGTTTCATGGCAAGTATAATACTTGTGACAGACTATTGAGTTGGGATTATCCAGACCCAATTGCACTTTATGGTACCCTCTTTGAAACTTTTGATCATCCTTGTTTTTTTCTAATGGTGACTCTAAAGAATTTTGTCTCTTTATCTTCAATTGATGAAGCAACTTTGGGCCATTGGCTCTTGATAACTGAGATTGACAGACTTGCAAAATGCTCAAGGAAAACAAATCAAACATGAACTCTATGGATTTTCTTTTCTGTATCCAATTATGGCGTATGGAATCACGCAATACCAAATTCTTTTAGAATAGGAATTTAGATAAACTAGCTTTGTTAGGCAAGTTATTTTTCGAGAAGCTTGTCGTTCAAAGGGGCTGTTGAATATGCTCTTCAATTTGTAATCCCTTTCGATAGGGCAGAGTTTGGTGTGTTTTGTAGATTTTATGCTATACTTTCATGCTTATTTGGTAATAAAATTCCTTAATTTGCGAAACAAAAATCTAATCGAGTTACGAGTCTACTTAAGCCAGTGCGACAGGAAAGCAATAAAAAGCTAAGAAAAATAGTTTGTCTGTTGAATAGTGTTGTTGTCTTTGTAAGTTGATCCCTGTTTCATCTATTTATAGGTAATGGGTGATGCCAATTGTGGGGAAGAGGTTATGACGGTATCATCTAGTGGCGGTTATTCTGGGGCCATTTGTTACATTTGACCTTCGTCATCCTTTCGTTCTGCGTTTAAGATCGCCCGAAGTCTACTGTGCCTCCTTCTGGGCCGTACTTGCTATGTCAATCCTCCCATCTCTTGACTATATCCCTTGGCGCTTTAGTGGTTCGATCAATGCTTGTCAAACTGCTACCCATGATTGGATAATAAGTAAAACCAAATATTTTACCTGTAACAAATTTCACCTTTGATTTGCAAGGGCGAAATCATTAGAGTCCTTGTGATCAATGACTTAATTGCAAAAAAGGTCTAAAGAATATTTATGAAATTTATCCGCAAGGCTTTAGTCATAACATGATCTTGTAATATAAAAATCACAATTTTGTAACCATGTCACAATTGCAATAAGAATAAATTAAAGTGTTTTTTTTGTTAGGAGGATACACAAATTCCGTGCGAATTTACAGAATTACATTTTACTTTATAGAAAAATACTTGGACGTAAACCAAATAATAAATTGGTGCATCATCCTAGGCATCACCATCTTTACAAAACCGACATTTGATTTATGACTCCAGGAAATGGTTWTGGTATTGTCTTAWCACAGATGTACTATTGATATTAATTAATCACAAATGTACTTCATTTATGCAAAATACTTCCATTTCATAATTAAAGTAATTTCAGAATTTACATTTGCAACTGTAGGCGTGGGCCTTTGCGGGCCTGTCCTACATCGATTGTGTTTATGAGATTGAGCCAGAGAAACCCCACATGASTGCTTTGTGGGAGTGTTGTTGAGTGATGGGATCGCTATCGTGCCTACACTGGTTTATCACGGACGCCCGAAACATTGGTGCCAAAATAATGGCACCACTATTAGGTCCAGTAACCAGCTCGTGGGTTTCGGGGACATGGTACGAACTGAATCTATGACCCAAATCCGCGCGCATGTAGCGGCCTCTACTCAGTCTCATTGTAATTCCATTCAATAAAATTCACTGGATACAAAAAACATAACAATATTGTCCATAGAAATTGTAATAACCTAAAATTACTATAAAAGTATGTTTCTATCATACATGTATCGCTACCTAACCTAAAAATTGCGKCCACTTCGAATGAATCAAATTAAWACGGTGCGTAAAATTTGGTCGTCCATAATTACTGTGACTTTAATGTGATTCAAGCYATTCCAGTCTTAGTTAAACAATTATAAAGCCATATGTACAAGAATCAAGATTAATATATACAAATTTCCTTACCTTGAATCTTTTTGAGAGTTTTTTATTGGACGTATCTTGAGAAGTATTTCGTTATTCATCGTTTGAGCACCAAGGGCGTGTATTTATAGGCGTATGCTAAAAAGGGAAAGAATAGAAAGCMTATATACGCTTGGCATGAAGCATATYTAAACWCCTCACACATGGCAGTCCACGTCAGTAGCGTATATATATACTCTTTCAATTATCTCCTTGTTTCGTCTAATATCTTTGGGAATCTTTGTATCTTATTTACTTAAATTATAATCCGAGAATATCCTAGATCTTAGCTACCTTGGAGAGAAAGATTACGCTTCTTAAACATTCCGAATTATTCACAAGTTTTCTACATTTATCTTAATTTATGAATTTATATATTTCGAAAACTAATTTATAAACGCTATAAACTTTTAAAAATAATAGAAAATCATAGAAAAATCAGAAAAATAATCAAAAAATATTGGAGAACTTAGAAAAATGAGAGGTAAAATCATATAAAATCTTAGGAATGACCTTTCGAAATGACTATAAAAAATCCTATTACTGTACGGGCGCCAGGGCCTTACCAGGCAAAATTGATTCCGATCCCTGTACCCCGGGGGGTATAATATCGGTGATGACTCGAGTTATGCTAGAATTCATTTCTTGCATTTGCATAGTGTGAATACGCTTGGAGTTGTGTGTATTATTGTAGGCACCTAAAAATGTCTCCCCAAATTGAATAGCCGATGAGAAAAGTACGATATATTGAAATACATATGATTCCGGAAGTTGCAACAAAATCCCTAAACCACATCCAGTTGTAGAAGTCAAATTAAAGTTGAGTTTGAAATCAAACGTCGTGAGCATAATAATAGGCAGAAAGTATTTATTTTAATTATTTCTATTTTTAGGCTTTCTTCTATATTTTTAGAATATCTTCCATAGGTTATTTTTCTAATTTCCACTTTTCATCTTGTCCTTCTCTTTTTTCTGACTTCGCTAGTATTTTTAGATTGTTTTTTGATTTTTATTGGATTTTCTTTGATTTATACAAGTTTTTAAAATTGATTTTCAAAAATTCGTACTCCGTCGATAAATTCAGATAATTCGGAATATTATAAAAGATTAATCTTGTTTACCAAGTTTATTTAAAAAGTGGATAAAAGTTCACTAGATAGTAGATTAGATGCAAAAACATGGATATTAATTCCTGAACAAAAATATAGATAAATTAGAAATTAAGCATGAATCGCCGACGTGGCAAGCCACGTCAGCCACAACCGTATGTACGGTCAAAGTGACTGTATATACAATTGTGATGACTATATATACGGTCGCGATTGCTATCCCGTATCTTTGATTTTGTATTTTATCTATCTTTTTCCCAAAAAACGCCTATAAATACATGCTCTCAGTGCTTAATCGAACATCAACGAAAACCAGTATTTGATCAACGAAAATCATTATATGAAGTGCAATTCAAAGCTCTCAAAAATCCCTCTCACACACAAATCATTCACAAAAACACAAATCACTCACCACATCTATCCAAAGTTCTTAAGTTCGTCGCAACTTTCGGAGTTGTTTCTTTGCGAATCTAGGTACAAATTCTGATGCTATTCAGTCAAACTTTATCTTTTATTTTATTATTAATTTTGATTAATATTATACTTTCGCCTTTGAATTTAAATCATGTAAATTCATTTGTTTTAATCGTTTCCGCTCTATAGCAATTGTTTTAATCATAATTGTCAATGCTAACAATCTCTTTTATTGTGATAAGCGATTCAATTGGAAGCAAAGTTTTGATACACTAACCTTTGTTTTCATTTGTGTTGATAGTGATACAAGGTAAGTTTGATTCATATATTTGAGTTTTCTATTATTGCATACTAATCATCATCTCATATATATATATTTCATTATTATTTACGCATGAGACACTTTTTGATTGCTTAAACAAGACCGAAAATTGTTGTATCACATTAAATTTAGATTAACCATGGACGAATGAATTTTTTTATCAATAAGTAATTCATTAAAAGCTCAGAAACCAAGAAACAGTTACAACCTAGAAACCACGACAGTCAAAAAACAAGAGCACTAATACAAAGCCCTGAGCCAAGCACTATCACTACGAGAAATATTACGAGGACAAACACTCATGACTCGAAGTACAACCGTCTCTTTCACCACATTAATCAACCTATCACTATCAACCACTACATCAGACCATAGAATTCTATTCCGCAAGTCCCACAAAAAATAAATAGCAGCCTGCAAGGTAGCATAGAAAACAAAAAGATGAAACTTCGAAATTCTGCATCTCTGTGCCTGTCGAATAATAAGAAGAAGAGTAGTGCCAGGAACCCTAATCAGCAACCAAGACTGAAGAGTCTGCCAAACATGGGAGGAAACAGGGCACTGAAAAAACAAATGAACATGAGAATCAATGCCTGTTTTACAAAGCAAACAATCAACTGAAGGAACTACTCCAAATCGATGAAGTCTATCTCGCGTCTTCAAACGCTCCTGAATAGCCAACCAAATAATGAACCGATGCTTGGGCACACTCAGTCGCTGCCAAACAACACTACACCACCAGACCTCCTGAGGTCGAGAAATTAATTTATTGTAAACAGCAGAAACAGAGTAGGTGACCATAACCATAATATCCTGCTGAATACCCAGAGCTACAAAAATATCTTTCACCTCACAAATTTTCCGCCAATACCAACAACAATCACTTGGCGGCTGATAATCCCATCAACAACCAGTCTTGAGGTAAACAAAATGAATCCACCGAACCCACAAATTCTCCTTCTGATGAGCCAAATCCCAAACATGACGACCAAGAGAGGCCCGATTCCACACAAAAACATCTCTAATACCAAGGCCACCACATCGTACACTAAGCAGGACAGAGTTAATTAAGTGCAACCTCCCCACAAAAGAGAGATGACGAGTACTCCAAACGCGGATCCTAGCAACCATTTTATCAACAAGAACATCACAATCTTTAACCGAGATTCTCTTAGAACAGATTGGAACACCAAGGTATCTAAAAGGAATACGGCCAAGAGAGAAACCAGAGCACAACAGAACCTCCTGAATATCAGTATCAGACATACCTCGACAAACAACTTCTTATTTCTGAATGCTAGCCTTCAACCCCGTAGAATCAGAGAAGACTTGAAAAGCAGCCAACATAGACTTGATGGACTCAATGTCCCCTCTACAACACAAAATCAAATCATCCG
Source organism: Bassia scoparia (assembly GCA_008642245.1). Taxonomy (NCBI): domain Eukaryota; kingdom Viridiplantae; phylum Streptophyta; class Magnoliopsida; order Caryophyllales; family Amaranthaceae; genus Bassia; species Bassia scoparia. The sequence continues at coordinate 15,542 of SNQN01009530.1, forward strand.
CAAAACACATATGAGTGAGCTTAGCCAACCGACAACTAGGATGAAATTTAAAGTAAGTGTTGTGAATCATATGCATCATCACTCGAGACAGATATTCCATAAGAAGAACAAAAGAAGGGGGGAAAGAGGGTCCCCATATCGAAGTCCTCTCGACGAAGAAAAGAAACCATGAGGACTCCCATTAAGAATCAAGGAAAACTTAGGAGTCCGCACACAATGCATCACCAATCGTAAAAAATGAGTAGGAAAACCAAGGTGAGACATGAAATCCTCAAGGAAATTCCAATCAACTGTATCATATGCCTTCCAGAAATCAATCTTCATTAAGCAGCTAGGGGCAATAGAGGCTCTACCATAATTCTTCACCAGATCCTGACACACCATAATGTTATGAATAATGAGACGACCATGCACAAAAGCACCCTGGTTCTCAGCAACAATGTCCGGTAAAATGTGTCGTAATCGATTGCAAAGAACCTTGGAAAGACACTTGTAGATAATATTACAACAAGAAATGGGCCAGAACTCTGAAACATCTCGAGGACAAGAAACCTTCGGAATCAGGGAAAGAAAAGTAGCATTAATGGATTTCAAGAAGTTCCCAGAAGCCAAACTATCCAACACAGCCTGTGTAATATCTCCACCAACAATCTCCCAATTATCCTTAAAGAAGTGTGCACTAAATCCATCAGGCCCTGGAGCTTTATCTCCACAAATAGAAAATATAGCATTTTTCACTTCATCACTAGAAAACGGCTTAGACTGAAAATCCTGATGAGAAGAAGAGACAAGCGGACCACAAGCCACAATATCACTATTAACCAGCAAACGATCCTTCAATTGAGAACCCAGGAGAGTCTTATAATAGCTTAGGAAAGCATCACCAATAGCAACAGGGGAAGTATCAAAACAACTCAAACACAAAGCATTTTCTGATTTTCATCGAAGAGACCCATCTAAATCATGAATAGCATGCACATTATTAGCCAAATGCCTCTGCTTGATCACTCGATAAAAATGAGTAGAATTAGAATCACCATCCTTTAACCAAGCAATCTTTGCCTTTTGCTTCAAAAAAAAATAGTGATTGTCAAAAGCCACCTTATAATCCTGAGAAGCCACCTTTTCAGCTGCACAAAGGTCTACATTAGTTGGATCAATATGAAGGGCTCGCTGAATATGTATCAAGTTAGTCCATGCTAAGGTCACCTTCACTTGTAAATCATAGTAACCATGTTTATTGAAAGCCTTGAGGCCTTGTTTCACATTCCTGAGTTTTTGAACAACTGTGTACATAGGAGCACCAGAAACAACACAATTCCACCAACTCCGAATATTCCCCTTAAAATCAGGGTGTGACTGCCACATCTTGAAATATTTAAAAGGCTTCTTCCGATCCTCAGCCTCCCCAACTCTCAAGAGCATTGGAGTGTGATCAGAAACCCCTTTATCCAAAAAAATTACCGTAGCAGTTGAGTAAGAATCCAACCAAAGATCATTAGCCATGACACGATCAATCTTTGAGAACACTCTACCAAGCCCCTCCTGTTTATTACTCCAAGTAAAAAAGTTCCCACAAGATTTAATATCCTGTAAACGACAATGAGAAAAACAATTCCTAGCAGCCAGCATTTCCCATTCACGAACACTAGTGCCATGCCACTCATTTGTATTCAAAACACAATTCAAGTCTCCCATAAGGACCCAAAGACCCTTGGAAGAATCAAAACAATTACAAAGATCACGCCACAAACAATCCCGCATTTTCCTATCATTTTGTGCATAAACAATAGAACAAAAAAACGGGGGGGGAACCACTTTTGGGAGTAATCACCAAGTGAATTAATTGATCCGAAACAAAATGAATGCCAATCTTAAAGGAAAGTGGATTCCAAGCAATAACAATTCGGCTAGTTTTTGCATGTGAAATATTAGAAGAAAAGCACCAACCATGAAAAAGAGTACTATATAGTGACCCAAATTTTTGGATTTCACCTTTGTTTTTAAGAGGGCCACAAAACCAGAATTTTGACTATTAAGGAAACACCTAATAGCAGCTTGTTTCGTTGGTCTATTAGCACTCCTTACATTCCAACAAATGAGATTATCCATTGGGAAGTGGTGGTTGCTCAACCACCAAGTCTTTAAGTCCTTCATCCAAAGCATCCCCCATGAGTACCTCAAAATCATTATGCACAAGGGTAGGAGTAGGCTCGGCAGTCACCACCTAAGCAGGCTTCGAAACAGCCTTAAAACCACCCTCACCAGTGGCCACACCAACCTGATGACAACCAGTAGCATGAGCAACCTGRTGGACAGCAGCAGTACCCACCGTATTAGCCACAGRASGCARAACTGCAGAAGGCACCACGTCAGCAGTAGGCACCACATCAGCAGCAGGKACCACAGCAGCAYCCCTCTTCGCTTGCCACACCTGTTTCGCAGCAGCAGTGTCTCGCTTACACGCAGCAGCAAGATGCCCAATTTTATGGCAATTCATACACAACACAGGCTTCCATTGATACTCCATCCTAATCTCCTGTAAACATCCTCTCTCATCAACAAATTTGACAWCATCAGGCACCTCCCCACCAATTTTAATTTCCAGCAAACAACGAGCAAATTGAAGCCTAWCTCGATWAWTTGTAGCTTGATCCAACTTCAACAAAACACCCACAGATTTGAGAATACGTTCAAGAACACTAAAACCCCAATACTTAAAATTAATATGCACATTAGCCCAAATAGGAACACTACACACATCCTCCTTCTCATAACTAGCATRCTCACTCAYATATTTCATAATCAAAGGCTTATGATCAAAGAATGGACGCTCCTTCGCCATCACKGAATCACAATTGTCCATGGAAGTAAATCGAACAATKTAAACCCCCTTATTAACCCCTGCTACCTTATGGACACCATAATTCCTCCAAATTCTTCGAATGAAACCCTCAAACACATTCAARGGTGGATTAGCACCCACAATCGACACAATCAAAGAAGAAGCCCAAAAATCAATTTCAGGCCGAATATCATCAAGATTAACACGAGCAATATCATCAGGAATAGCCGCCGAATCGACATCCTCAGGTTCAAATAAAATAGGAACAGACCTAACCTCATTAGCATTCATACGAGTTACTGGATATTTCCCATGAATGATAGAAAGCCAATCCGAGAAATTGCGTTTAAGGGCTGATTGCGATTCCAGCGCCTTCAAGGCTGTGCGAGGAGTCAAAACGTCATCAACAATCTCCACTGCCACCATATTCCCCTCCGATTGAACCGACACATCATCAGAAATTGGCGACGAATCCTTAGCGACCTGCTCAATTTCTCGTCTAAGATTACGACGAGCCCTAGAATTTCTGGCCACCAAACTGAGTTTAAGAAATCTAGAGGAAGGAAATCTTAGAGAGAGAAAGTCCCATTATTTTTGTTTCATTAACGACGAACGAATTTTAAGCACCTTATTAATTTGATTAATTTGAAGTGATCACAATAATTAGGCTAGGTAGTGATATTTGCATAATACAAACTCACTCTTTTAATTAGATTGCTAAGGCTAGAGTGCTTCCTAAGGATAAAATTGCTAAGTTGTGTATTTAATGGAGTTGATCGAATGGAATTACAATGAGACCGAGTAGAGGCCGCTACATGTGGGGGGATTGGGTCAAAGATTCTTTTTCGTACCATGTCCCCTAACCCARAAACTAGTTACTGGATCAAAAGTGGGGCCATTGACTTGGCACCAATGTTTCCCAACTCGATAGCACTACCCTAACACACTCATGTACGGGATCCGTAACTCAAGCCTTWKAACGAAATCGTCGCAGGACGTAGGCCCAAAAAGGGCTCAAGCCTACAATTATAKTCGAAATGCATAGAGGAAGTCGCCACCGCACTCTTGTCGGTGAGCCTATAATTTCATAAAGCAAGGCGAAGGACTCCAAAATAATTTCATAAAGCAAGGCGAAGGACTCCATAATCTAGTTGTGCACCAAAGGTCATAGATTATGGGACAAGGGTAAGGAAGAAGTTAYCGCTCAACGCACCCCTARATCTAGCGGCCTCAACTCAGTCATTGCGAGTCTATTGTTTAAAAGACGTCAACAAAGATATTTCTYTTTTAAACCCTAAGCATGGAAGATTACTAGGTGAGTTGATTAACAGAAATAGATGCATATAAGGACTAATTGGTTGTTGTGACATGTTTTGTTTAGATCCATATTCAAGCTGCCTAAAAGCCAATTTGTCCATGAATTAGTCTTGTTAGGRGTGAGAACATGTAAATTGCRAGTCTTYTTTAAGACATAATAATTGTGTGATTGCAAGCATGCAAGCATTCGACAAGAATTAAAGTTGTGCTTAATGTTGGTTTTAATTCATGTCAAATAGTTGTTAAGTCAATATTACCTGCCAATTACATAGAAAGATAAATTTCTAACAAGCATGCGAAAGTTTGTTTAAGAATCGAGACATTGACCTCAAACTAAGATCCTTCGGAACCTTAAAAACCCTTGTGTCCTTTGATCAACCCGAATTGAACCTTAAAGAACCTTTAAAAGAACATTTAAAAGAACTTTAATTGAATGTGAAAAMCAATCGTGTGTAAGGAATTTGTGAGTGAATTGAATTTAGTTAGGTGTGTATTTAGAGAGAGAATGTAGAGAGAAACGGGCAGGGGTTCGCCTTAAGGTGTGTGGATGTCTGAAATAAATGTCAAGGTGATTTAATCATAGGGAAACGAAGCGTGGGGAGCAAGAGACCTTGGAACATTTTGGTGGGTGTAATAGCGCCCATGGCTGCTTGCCTTTTTGGTGTGATTCATTTGCCTAATTTTGCTGATGCATATAAGAAGAAACACTAGAAAAAATAGCTTAAGATATTAATTTGACCCGAAATTTTGACCACCCAAGGTTCAATGAACCTAGCTAGCATGAGCAACAAGRTAGACCTTGGAACATTTGAGAAGCTTTCTGAACAAGTTGTTTTGCTTGGGTGCGCGTTTTTGTTTTGAAATTAATAATTATTTTTTTGCAAGTCGAACAATTATTGAACAATGTGCATAAAATTCTTTCTAAAATATTGTGCTTTATGTTAAAATTTCATGAATTTTGGAATTGTTTTCATAATTTAATTAATTATCGCTAAATTAATTAAATTGTTGAAAATTTCAAAAATTGCCAAAATGCTTGGAAAATTTCGAACAATGCTAGAAAACTTACCTTTTTTAGGGTATGGGGTGTTTTATCATCGGCAATCTTGGGATAGGAACAAATGTAGTAGTTATCTACAATTACTAATGAATGAAAGTCTAAAAATATTAAATAATTAAAATCACCAAAAATAAATATTTCCCACCTATTATTTCGAGCTCGACTTTAATTCAATTCTTGCAAATAGGTTTGATTTATGGTTTTTGTCATAACTTTCAGAATTAAATTTATCGCGAAATCTCATACTTTTCATCACTGACTAATCAATTTGGGGACACTTTTGGGTGTCTACGGTAACATTGTAAGAACAATGTTTTTTGGACAAAATGATATGAAATTATAGAGTTAGGAATCTAAAAAGTATTACATAATTCTAACATGTGGCGAACTTAGAAGACTAAGATCTGTTAGAATGATGTTTTGGACTAATTTAGAATTTATAAACGAAAAGAGATGAGAGATCCTAATCTCGCTGGCCAACTCATAATTGTCAGAATCATCTCATCCTCTTCGTCTCCATGGAAACGAGCGATTTGCCTCCCTAGTTTTGCAGGATGTGATCTCGCTAATGATGATTAAGATAATGATGATGATGATAGCGATAGTGATGATGATGATGATGATGATGATGCTGATGATGATGATGCTGATGATAATGTATTCTTATTTTGACTCTTATAGTGACACTTGGCTTTTGCCCGTCCTTTTACTTCCACTAAGTCGTAATCCCTCTCCTTCCTCCTTTCATACTCTAACCGCAACTTTATCTCCTTCTTCCTTCTCCTCCTCTGCCTTTTGAAACGCTGCCTCATCTACACGTTACTGTTTTTTTAGTGTAGGGGTGGTCAATTCACTGCCTCTTGAATTTTATCCACTTGAACTCAAATTGGATGAGGGATCTTTTTTCTCATTCCTTGAATCTCCACTCGACCCCATCCATACTTTGGCGGTGGTAGGAGATATTGTGATTCAGGAAGTTGGTGCCTTCTTGGCGACAAGCTTTATCGACCACCAATCAATGACAAATCTAGTTTAGTGCACTAGTGCACGTGCACCACCTAAGCCTAGGGAATTTGGAAGGTCAATGTTTTTTTTTAATAATAATATCAAAGTGTCTGGTTATTTGGAAACACCGGTCTCATAAATGTTAATACAAAACATAAACGAAAAAATAAATACGTGGAGTTCTAGAGAGCAGCCTTGTTAGACTATTTTCTAGTTAAAGATATCGGTTATTCAATATAACTAGTCTCTTAAATCTTATTATAGGATTTAGCTTTTAATATTATGACTTTTCAAGTTAAAGAGATCATTTATATTTAACATCCGGTCTGTTAAGGTATGCTTATTTTCCTTATTTTTAAAGTGTTTTTGAGAGAATTTAAAAATTATTAAATAAACATATTCCTCTACCTTAGTTCCTAATGGAAAAATCATAATTAATTTGAAGAAAAGCATTCACAATGGTGATGATGAAGGACTAGCTTGCAATTTTACAAAATTGTAAGCTACAAGCTCAACCATTGTGAGAAAAGTGAGCTTGTTGTTTGGCTCAAGCTTGTAGCTCAACAAAGCTACTAGCTTGTAATCTTATTTTGCCTATTTTTAAATATAGTATTAAATGATACAAGGAAAAAATGTGGGAAAAGATTGTCTGTGGAGTCAATTTAAAGGCTTGAAGCTACAAGGATTGTAGCTTAACATTGTGGATAGAGATGGCTTGAAAACCTTGTAGCTTAAAAAATATGACATGGTACACAAACTTACAAGGTTTGTAGCCCACTATTGTGGATGCTCTTATGTATGAGATGGATTGTACATTTGTACTATTTTCATCCCATTAACTTTGTTCAAAATCAACTTAGTTATTATGTAATTTAATTATTTTTTTTAGTTCTCGGTTTAAAATAAAATTATATACTAGATTCAAATTTTTTAATTAGGTTCACAAGTGATTAAGAATTAATGGTGACCCACTCGTCCAGAATCCTGGATCTGCCACTTGCACCCATCTCATTAACTCCATTAAGTGTTGGCATATTGGACCTCACTTCATGGGAGAGAAAGAATATGAATATGAATATTGGAAGAAAGAGAATGAAAGATGGATGAAAGTGTGAAAATCTCGTTAATGACCGCAGTTATATTTCTAGGAAAAATATTGGGAGGTTGAGTAACATCCGTGTAATTACTCCACCCCTAAGTGCCCCTTGGAGTTTTTACTTATACTCCCAAATTTTGACTTTCAACAATTTAAACATTAATTTGTTACGATCACATAAGTCACGTAAAAAAGTCCTAGGCCCCTTGATTTGGTTTCGCCAAAAATAGATGTCATCATATCGCTAGATTAAATTCACATATCAATTAGAATGATTTTGTTACTTGAATTTAATAACAATGCTATATGTATTTTATTTATCAAAGGACTCCAAGTCAGGATGCTTTGATCAAAAATTTTTGTTACTTTCCGAAATGCTTGGTGTATATATTGCCTTAAAAAATTCCCACTTACTGTTAAAACATTTTCCCATTATAGCTACCTACATTTGTCCCTAACCGAAGACGACAAATAATAAGACACCCCTTGGAACATACAAGCCAAGTTGAGAGAGCTAGCTAGGGCCCTAAAAGACCCTATGAAAGGCAAGTTTTCACTACATCAAGTACTTTTTCAAGCACTAAACACCCTTAAAAGTAATTTTTAAACAATTTTAAATTATTTTAATACATTTTTCTAGTATTTTTCGGAAATTTTTCTAAACTTTTCTATGCTTTGTTAGCAATTTTTTGGAGCTTTCAACAATTTAATTAAGTTTGCAATAATTAATTAAATTATCAAAATAGCTTCAAAAATTACTAAATTTTAACAAAAAAACTACACTTCACAAGTAATTTTTAAATATTTTTTTATAATTCTTCGATGTGCGGAAACATAGCTATGAATTTCTTAAGGAAAAATGCGCAACTGAGCAAAATGGAGGCTTCCGTAACCTTCCTAGCTGTGGCTTGCTCCCCAAGCGTGTCCACATTCATCCCCCTAGCTTCCCGTGAAAGCATGACCATGCGTGAATTCAAAATATACGCTTAATTTAATTAAGCAACGCAAATAAGGCAGTAAAATCACAAAAAAGGAAAGTCTAACTGGGCGCAATTGCGCCCAATTTGAGCTCAAGATTACCTTCCTTTCGTGACTTTGCTTATAAATAGGCATCCCTAGGTTGAGTTCTAAGGACTTTTGGGCATTTCTCACAACAATATTACACGACTCTCTCTCTACTCTATCTCACTCTTTCTCCACAAAAAACTCTCTCAAACAAATCCAAACACAATTCAAACACAACAACTCATTAGATCTAAGGTTCTTTAAGGGTTCTTAAAGTTCTACAAATGTTCTTATGGGTCCGAAAGCTCCGAACTCGATCTACGGCTTGTGTTGCAATGTGATTTTGAGGCAAACATCTAAATTCTAACACACTTTTGCATGTTTGAATAGAAATTCCACTTTCTATGTAATTTTGCATGTAAATTGATTAACAACTATTTGACAAAAAAAAGTTGAAAGCAACTTTAAGCAACCTTTTCTTCTCGTACGAGTGCTTGCACGCTTGCTTTCGCCACTATTATGGCATAACAAAGACCAGCAAAATTTCATGTTCTCAAGCCTAAAAACACAAGTATGGACAACCGGCTTTAGGCTCCTGGAATATGGAATTAAACACACATGTCGCAACTCCCCGAAAGAGTGCGGTGGCGACTTCCTCTACTCGTTTCGAGTATAATGCACARAACTCAAGCWTACTCACACTATGCAAAAGCAAGAATTTAATTCTTGTAACACTAGAACCATTACCAGTTGGTCGTACCCRTCGGGGCAAAGGGACCAAATCGAGTCCAGCTCGGTGAAGCCTTMGCGCCCGTACACCCATCTAGATCTTGTAGAAGATAAGCATTTTCGAACGTAACCCTGACKACTCTAAATGGTCGATCTTTCCCATTTGGATGACCACTTACCAAAGATATGATCCTTGTAGCTATGCACATGTAGTTTCATCTTCCACACTATGTTTCCTCTAAGAATATTTTATGCTTAACCCTCTTATTATAAGACATATCCACTTGTTTCTCCACGTACATCAATTCAATTTCCATTGCTTCACTATAGTTTTCGAATGACAAATCCATTTGTCTAGCCACTCGAGCATACTTGGCCCTCAATTCTGCTGGCAATACTGGCTCATGGTGTTGAGTTCCTACCTTGAGTTTTGAATGATGACAAACCACATTAAACTATCTATTT
>SNQN01009531.1:0-21782 GCA_008642245.1 Bassia scoparia
TTTATTATTTTGGCATATTATGTCACATATATATTTCTACATATGTCAAATGATAATGTTACTATGCATCATTAAAATTTTGCTTATATCTTATGTAGATGCATGGTGTTCCTTGCTAATATTTTTAATTGTTTGAATATCTTATAATTGAAATATTAATCTGTTATGCTGCTCATACTAACAGGAAAGTGCCCCAATATTTAAATTGGGTGCAAAAGACCAAGAATAACTAACGTACTTTGCAGGTTATGTGAGTGAAAGGAACTTAAGGCTGTTTCTAGATAGTTGTCTTAGACACAAGTTCCTCTCATTAAAAACCTTTGAAAAGTGTGTGAATATTAAAATGTTTTTCATAGAAAATCCAGCATTTAAATTTTTGCATACTGCAATATATCTTGGTCATTATTATTCTCAATTGTGTTTTTGGTATTCCTTACTAATGCATGACTGTAGAAAGTTTTTTTTTTTTTTTTTTTAAAAAATGTTTTATGAGTTTACATATAAATTAACTATTTCAAACAATAACTTGTTTTCAAGTTTTGTGCACGATTTTAATGTTTGATTTGTAGGTTATTTAAAAAAAAGATAATTAAATGCATAAAATGACCGGTTTCTCAAATCAAGAAACTTAAACGTTGATTTGAAAGAACTGAAAGTAAGCTAAGATTAGTAGAACTATTCAATGTTACAGGAACAATCCAACATTTGGAATGAGTTCCTTGTTCTTTTCAAACTGATCTTAGTTCACTGAAACAAAGCAGAAGTTCCTTTTCATACTAAACAATATTTTTTTGAGGAACTTTATGCTTATTCCAATCTTATGCCTTTTCATATTATCTCTTTTAACTAACCTAGTAACAGTAAATGCACAAGTTTTCTCCTTCGGTTTGTTTTGCAGAAATAGCCTTCTAATTATGATGTCCTAAATTGAAGGAACAAGTTTTTGTTCTTCTTTCTAAGGAATGAACATTCATGAAAACAATCTGAAATTGAAAAGGAGAGCTCTAGAGATTCACAGAAGAAAAAGGAATTTCAAGTGATGGAAATATTAAGGGATTTAATTAGTTCCAAGAGGTAAGATCTAAATTTTGAAAATGGAATTAAGGCTAATTGGAACATAATGGAACTTACAGCATTTAGTGAGGGGGAACAACTCATAATAACTCGACTATGGGTGTTCTAATAAAATGTTGATAGACAAATATGTATTTTCTCACTCTATGCTTATAATGAAGGAACTATAACTTTATATACCAACATAAAATGATAATATTGTCCATACACATGAGTTTGGTAAGTTAATTTCTTATTTCATTATTTTTGTCGAGGATTTACTTCACATATTGATTATTGCTTTTACTCTATCATGTTTTTCAAATTAAAGTTTTCTACAAAGCTAAGTTTTCCTATTAGTAGGGAATGGAGAAGGAACACACATTTGTTGTGTCTCTTGCTTCAATTCTCGAAAGAACTTAATATGTTTTATGCTTATTGAAGACAAATTAGTTTTATATTTCCAAATGTTTCAGACATGCTATTCTTTATATATGTATTTGACAAACTTTGATAAAAGGAACTTGGTTAGTAAGTGTTTTTCATATCAAGTTCCTAATTGAAAAAGTTTGCTAAACACGTAGAATATAAAGACGTGTCATATTCTCTTTCAATTCGATCTTTAACATTAAAATGCAATTCAAGTTTGTTAGAATATTTATTCTTATTGATTTGAGTTGTACAATGAATTTTGAAAGAGTTAATTAAGTCATGTGGATTGATCAATAATTATTTCTTAAAGGAACACTTGGTCATTTACTTGTAACAAAGATGAAAGTTCTAGTGAATCTGAAATCTTTGTTAATAAATTCAAATGATTAAGTGATTACCTAGTATATTACATTTCTAACCACGGAACCTAGTTCCACATAGGTTTGATGATGTGTACAGGAACAAGGTAGAAGAAACCATAGACATATCCTTGCGAAATCATCAACAAAGGAAATGTTAGAAGTTGATCAATAAGAAATCATCCTCAAAGGTTAAAAGGCTGGTATTGTGGTACTTAAGCATTTTACTTTAAGTGTTTTAGTACTTACTATTAAAAGGATCATATAAGGAACTTGGAAATATAAGTCCAGAAAAATTGTTATTTGTTAAATATAATCAGAGCTCATAGCTTAATAATCGTATTTGATTTGACATATTTTGAGACTAACATGTTTGTTCCCATCAAACAGGTTGAAGTTATTTTGATTAGAGATCTCTCACAAGTTCTTATGAAACTAGCCGAGTTTCTTCTTTAAGTTAAATATGTCATTTTTTTAAAGAGCAACATCACTAATAATTTTACAATGCCTTATGGTAGGAACTTGAGTACTTGTGCAAGTTCCAACCAAACTTAATCAATATCTTCAAGCTAGTTCTTGTTGAGAAAGTTTTAAATTAGCATCGTTTAATTTAAAACTCTTTCAAGAAACCTTTTTGTATCTTCTATGTTTATATGTTTGGCCAACAATATGTATGTAGGGGAACTTAATAAACTTGATAGGAGCAAGGAATGAGGTCTGATCTTGCACTTATTAAGTATATCACAAAGGTAAGGAACAAGGCTAATCTACATGGTAAGAAAGGTATTGATATGGAAGAAATTTCTTTCTTCTAAAGGTAAAAGTATATTACCTATTCTTGTTGTTCACATGGGATTTAGGTTGATCCATACAAACATCAAATATGTTTTAAATGGTATTTTTGATTAAAGATGTTTGTGTAGAACAACTAATAGGATTTCAATATCCTACAACTTCTTTTCATATCTTTGAACGTGAAAAATTCAGAGAGCATGTTAAAGGAGTGATAATAGTTTCTTCTTGAATTGGTTCATAGGATAAAAGGAATATAAAATGGTTTGTGATTTAATCTATTAAAGGATTTAATTCGGTGTTTTATAAAAAGGTGTTGAATAAAACCTAGGATAATTATTGTAAATATCTTTTTATAAAATGTTAAGATTTATTTCCCGGTATTTTATTTCTTAAAAACTATATCTTATATATCTTTGGAAATTAAATTTCTATCCTTGAACTGTTTTTAATGTAAATATGTTTTGATGAAAATCAGTTTGATGAAAATATGTTTTCCTTATTCTGTGGAAAATTAGTTTTACAAATTAAATGAAAAACATGATATTAAAAGCGTGATCATCAAGCAAATTATTCAAGAGGAACTACACATTAGTTGTGCTGTGCTTAATTATATCTATATTCTGATATGTGCAACTAACAAGTCTCGATGTAGGGTTTACAAACCTTATATCTGAGCATGTGTGTGTTTGTTGTATACATGAACTTCCACAGGGGGAACACGACTTATTTCTAAGCGAAATGTGCTAATGGAGCGAAAAGATAAATTCATCTAACCATTAGTAAAGTCATGCATCAAGGAAACTGAAGAGAAGAAAATGAATACTACCAAAAGAACTCCAAGAAGAACTCGAGTTAGAAGTGTAGAAGTAAGTACAACAAAGATAAATCTAGCACTTCAGAAACTCACAGGTAAGTCTAATCAATCTCGTACTTTAATGAAACCATATGCATGGTGAAATGTTGTAAGGTATCCTTTTCTTATTCACATGTTTCATAATTAAAAAGTTGCATGAGTAACCTTTTAATTTGAATGCATTAAAAAGTTGTATGATTTTTGCAATGCATGATGTGAATTAGATTTTATGCTTTAATAAGTTTTGCCTTCGTCATAATTATTGATTGATTAGTTAACATGACTTGATGAAATGTGACTTAAGCATTTGAGTGTTCTTCTCCCAAAAATAGTTGTCTAATTGGATTAATGACGCATATTAATTGAAGTGAACTATGTACATTATGGAGTCTATGTGTCACACTTAATCTTTGTGTAGTAAAAAGACATTTCCACTTGCCTAAGAGGATTAGAGGACTCATAATAGAACTTGAATGCTATCAAACATGAAAATCCTAAGTTGCCAAAGGAACAATGAAAGAATCTTTGTAGGAACAAGACAGGTAAGTTCCCACATAAATTTCGTTATCATAGAAGGAACTAACCTATATATCATCAACCCAATTTTCTGAATTCCACATTATATCACCCTCATACCACATCACTTAAATTATCCTTATTCTTCTTAATACTTATTTCATTTCCTCTTATTAATCTTCCTACTTTCCATGCGCTCAAAAGAATTAAAAATTCATCACCTTTTATGGTTCAATGATACATGAAGAGTTCTTAAAAGGTGGATATATACATGTAGATGAGGAAGTTATGCAAGAAGTAAGAAGCATACATGACCATGATTATTCTTGTAGCTTCTAGAGGAATTGCATTGTGAAACTCCTTATAAGTTTCATATGTTGGAGAATAGTAAGGAACTCAGGGGGAATAAGGAAGGAACATTAAAGTCTTATTTACATAGGTGGTGGTGGAACATTAGATAGATAAGTATGTTTTGTCTTCATTGTACTACATGATTATATATTAGTCTAGGAATATCACTATAACTTGTATTGACACCTTTTCCACAAAAAAAATTGAAAAAAAATTAAATATTGTGGAAAGGTGATCAAATTTTTATTTATTTCTTGGAGATTATTTTGAAGATTATTTCTCATTTATGTGTGGTGAAACAAGGAAGGAACATTGGTACATCATTGAAAGAAGTTGACTAAGTACTTTAAACTTTTCAAGCTATTTCAGTATGTATGTTCTTAATGGAATTTCAAGTAAGGGTGGTGGTTGAAGTAAAAGGAACACGGATTTAAATATGGAGGTGAATGTGTGTTGAGTTTGGTCGAGATTTCACATTGCGAGGCGAAGGTAAAAGAACTCTAACGATTGTAGAGAACCTTGATTAAAAGCTAAACAAACAAAATTTCTATCTCAAGTTCCTTCTACACAAAATGTTCCATAAATATCTTTCACATCCTTTTGTGCTTTACATTTTCATTTCCTATTCATACAATCCTTTCTAAGTTTAAACCTTATTTTTTGCTGGACTCATATTATCTTATTTGTCAAGTTCCTTCATAGGTTTTGAAGTTGGATATTTGGATTGTGAGTTGGAAATTTGTGGAATAATGGCATTCTTGTTTAAAAATTGAGTAACTTGAAACTTCTAAGGAACAACAAGTGTTTAACCATTATGGTAGTAAGTGTGGAAAATAACTCTATGTGTCTATGTTTACGTAAAGAAAATTAGTGGAAATGATATCCTTTTAGATAATGACAAAAGGGGGAAGAATATGTATGATGCTTATAGTCTACTAAGTTTCATATATATAAGAGTTAAATGCTTTGCATATTTACGTCTTATAACTACGTTTTATAATGAAACATATATTATATTTAACTCTTCTCATGAATAGTTTTGCATACATGCATGATGACTTGTTTAATAGTTCTATCTTTGCTTAACTAAGGGGGAATATGCACTATGCTTTAATGTTTTATTTGCGATAAGCATTATATGTTTGTCATCATCAAAAAGGGGGAAATTATTAAATGACATATTAAGTTTTGATGATGATTATAAACATATGATGGTTATCAACTAATGTGTGTGTTGAGTCGTGCATGAACAAGTTATAAGCAGAAAGAAGAAGTTGATGTTCAATGTTCAAGAAAGAAGTATACAATGACCATAGAAGAAGTCCGAAGGAACTCCAGCCAGATTGAGTTGCAAGATGTCTCAAGTGGAGCTTTAATATGTGATAATGACCCGGAGTAGGAGGAAGCATGTGAAAGGCCATCACTGAAGACTATGTGTAGGACGTGGGCCGTACCCCCGCGTATAGCGGGCGCGCGGCTTGGTACTACATCGGTGCTTTGCGTCGTGGGTTTGAGCCACGGAACCCGCACGTGAGTGCGTTGGGGTAGTGTTGTCGAGTAAGGGGAGTCGCCACCGTGCCTATATAGGTTATTCACGGACGCCCGAAACGTTGGTGCCAAAACAATGGCCCCACGTCCAATCCAGTAACCAGTCGTGGGTTCGGGGACATGGTACGGATTGAATCAGTAATCCAATCCGCCCGCATGTAGCGGCCTCTACTCGGTCTCATTGTAATTCCATTAAGCACGATTATTGGATGCACCACATCTTAGCCATTTTGAAACCTTATTAGCGCACTAACCCTAAAGATTACTAAGTGGGTTACTATTATACACAAACAAAGACTTCTACAATGGACAAGGCGATCGCTTCATTGTTCGTCAATATTAACAAGGTGCCTAGAAAACCGGTCGTCCATGATTATCTGACATTAATGTGATACGCATAATTTCCGGTCTTGTTTAAGCAATATATATAAGTGTGATAGAATATGTACAAACGAAACATGAAAACAAAGGTTAGTAAGCATAATAATGTATATGTATATCCTTCTCACCTTGTCTCTGCAAATACACAAATCGTTAAAGTAAAAACTAAAAAGACGTCCTTTGATCGAATTGCTAATCAAGACAAAGAAACATGTTAGTATTGACAATAACGATATGCATAATGATAAATTGTGACAAGGTGGTGATAATAATAAATGTTAACGAAAAAGAATTTGAAAACACGAATAACAATCCTACATATTTACATGAAATGATTCAAAAGTCGGTTTCTACATTGTGTAAATTAAATTAGACTCGTGATAATAATTAATCAAGTTAAAAGAATGCGAAGGAGAGTTGTAGGTGAGTAATCTCAGAAGTAAACCTTGTTATCGCTCGTTGGATCGAAACAGAATTGATGCTAGAACTCAAGAATGTATGTGTTTAGAGTGTATGAGAGTGTGAGAGTGTGAATACGCAAGTTTAGGGACGTGTAAGTTGAATAGACGTGTGTGTGTCCTCTCGAAATGAGCAAAGGTACGTATTTATAGGCACGAGGAGGAGAAATCGAGCGTATATACGCAGAGGACCTGCGTATATACGCTCAAAGGAGCGTATATACGCAGGCCCTGCGTATATACGCTGCCTAGGAGCGTATATACGCAGGCCCTGCGTATATACGCTCGATTATTCTGCGCGTATTTTGTGATTTCCTCCGATCTTATTTCGTGATTTGCCTTGATTCGACGCACCTTGACACTCTTGCTCCCCAAGCAAGGAGTTCTAGAGTGTTCTAGAAGGTTCCACGTATTTCCGGGGTATTTTTTGTGTATTTTGTATTTTCTGCGTATAAAAACTTATAAAAATCATAGAAAAATATAGAAAAATCAGAAAAATAATCTAAAAATACTGGTGAGCTCAGAAAAATGTGAAGAGTGTGATGAAAAGTAGAAATCAAGAGAATCACCAGTATAAATTATTTTAAAAACCCTAAAAATAGAAAAGAAAACCTAAAAATAGAAAATAATTAAAATAAATAAAAGAAAATATTTTTGCCCCCTTTATTTGTCCTTTGCTCAATAGTTCCGTGTATGACCTCACGTATTTCCAACTTTTGTGAGTTCAAAGCATCTTTTCTAAGTCAAAACAATCGCGAGACGCGGTATGTTTCATCACTGGTTACTCTTTTGGGGAGACACTTTTAGGTGTCTACAGAAGCCCCCACTTTGTCTGAGTCTGGAGAGACGATAGTCTTGTAAGACGAAAGTCAAAGTATTCGATTCGGGATGGAGAGCAACTCAAGACGTTCTGCGACCCTGAGTCACCCTTTTTCGCCGGTACCTGCAAAACAAAGGTTAGTTTTACCTGTAGCCGTGTCCCGTGCGGTCTGATTTGCTTGCCTTGGAATTTTTGTTGCGGGAGCAAACTCCAAAACCCGGAAGTGTGTAAAGGAGCTGTTGTGTAAAGAGTGCGCCGAACTTCTTGAGCGGGAGAAGATTCCAAAAACCCGAGAGATGCTGACGGAACTTCTGTAGCGGGAGAAGATTCCAAGACCCGAAGATGTGCTGACGGAACTTCTGTAGCGGGAGAAGATTCCAAGACCCGAAGATGTGCTTGACGGAACTTCTGTAGCGGGAGAAATTCCAAGACCCGAAAGATGTATTTGCTGGATTTCTGTAGCGGGAGAAATCGTAGACCCGAAAGATGTTTGTGCTGGATTTCTGTAGCGGGAGAAATCGTAGACCCGAAGCGTGTATATATGGAATTTCTGGTGCGGAAGAAAATTCCAAAACCCAAAGTGTGTAAAGGAGCTGTTGCGTATAGCAACAATCGCGTATAGCGATGAATGCCGTATAGGCGTGTGTAGGCAACTGCATGTAAGATGGGCCCTAGCCTTGTGTAGAGGTGGTGCAATGTGCAATGTGCAATGTAATGTGTTTGTGCAGGATGCATATGCATGATGATGTATGTAAACTCAATGCGCAATGATGCTTATGAAGTGTTTGCAATGGCTATATGTGTAATGCAAGTCTATTCTTAGATCTAATGCATGAAATGACCAAGGAAATTGACTAATGGTAAGATGCTTTTGGATTGCGGGATGGAGCCGTCTCAAGCCCCCATTCGAGCAAAGGCGATGCTTGTGATTGCAAGTGAGCCCCCAACCCATAGGGTTTAGGTGTGTGGGAATGGCTTGATTTGTGGTGTTAATGGTTGGTTTAGTGAGTGAGCTCCCAGCTTTATCGATGTTAGAGCTATGGCTAGTGAATTTTGTGGAGTCATGGGTCTTGGCTTAGCCTTTTGTGGCGGTAATTGGTAAGGGATGAGGTACTGGGATGTGATTTTGATTTGCCCAAATCGGTAACTTGAGCTGAATGCTGCATGAGGAGAGAACATGGAGGAAATGCTGCAATGCGATGCTTTGAGGAGGATGCCTGATGACTGCTACAGAGAGATAGCCTAAGGAAGAGTTGAGGAGAGCCCCTTAAGGTGTATGAAAGAATAGGCTAAAGGTTCAAGAAAAGACAAGGCTAAAATTTGTGACTAAGGGTAAGTAAACGGGGATTTGATGTGGTTGGCTAGATGATGTAGGTTCAAGCTTGAGTCTATGTCGGGTGCTACACTAGGAATTTGTGCTCCTGACTTTAAGGGAATCAAACCAATTGGGAGAGTGGACCTCTGCACGTTATTGAGTTATTGGGTCGGACCTCGAGGTGAGGCTTCCTACGTATCCTTTTGGAATCAGACCGTCGTAGTTCTTGATGATGATTTGGACAATGCCTCGTGTGAGAGGGCTTTTGTGGTTGTAATGTGAGGCTGTGGTTTGAGGGTTGAGAAAGGCTCGATGATCATGAAGTGAACCCACGGTGCGCAGTGTGCTTTTTAGACTCTTGCTTTTTATTTGAATTTGGGCTTTGAACTTTGATTTTGACATTGATTTGCGTTTCTGATGACTTTTGTATAACTGGCATTGAACTTTGCTATTTTAATCTTCTCTTTTTTCTCTTTTGCACATGTCTTTTCCTACGCACCGTTTGATCCAAAGGGTTAGGTAGATGTGGGTGATGAAAGAAAGATAGGCTGAATGATAGTGTTTATGGCTCAAAGGGTTGCAAGGGATTTTGATTTGATGAAGGGAATGGAGGGAAGAGGTTATTTTGTGGAGCTATGAAAGAAGGCCTCTCTTGGCAATGTCCATTGAATTGTGAGGTCGATTATTAATTTGATTCCATTAAAGTTAGAAGCACAAACTATATGGAGGCTAAAGAGGATGAGAAAAAGGAAACTTTTATTAACATCAAAAGAATTTATTACATAGAGGCTAATTGCAGAACTTAATCCTAAACCTAATGACATAGACCCAAAATGGAAAAAGAAATGATACATAGTCTAGGGAAAGGGACTCTCCGACTCGATCCTAAAGCTAAGACTCTAGCTGACTCAAGTGAATTGAAGAAGGTCATCCTCTATGTCCACTCCGATGTCGTAGACCTTTGCAAATGTGGTAAGGCCTCGATACTTGAGATGATCTTTGTATTTTGGCTGAAGGCCAGAAATGAAGGTCTTGACCATCTCTTCTTCAGTTGGAGCGGAGACTAGGGTGGCAGCAACTCCTCTCCATCTAGTCAGATAGGTAGTGAACCCCTCGTTCTTTCCCTGGTTAAGGATTTCAAGCTCTCGGAAGGATGTTTGGGTCTGAATGTTACCCTTGTATCTTGCCATGAATGCGTGGATGATGTCTTCCCAAGTAGCTATTTCTTTCTCAGGAAGTGAAAAGAACCACTTCTGACATATCGGTTCCAAGGAAAGGGGAAAGACCATTGGAAACAAGGCAGAGTCAATCCCTTTAAGTGCCATGGTGGTCTTAAATCCCTTTATATGGAATCGAGGGTCATCAGTCGGCTTGAACTTGGGTATGTCTTCGGCTGAGAAATCCTTTGGCAGTTTGGTCGAAAGGTTGGGGTCAAGAGGAGGTTGGTCTTGGTAAAAGGTGGGGTCGATGGCTTTTTGGATCGCCTTTTCAAACAGCTTGTCCAAGGAAGAGCTCGAGGTCAACTCCTTGATCTTAGCTTCAAGCTGTTGAACTTGCTCGGCAAGCTTTTGGAGCTTTTCTTGTTGGGAGGCCATTTTGTGGTGTTAAGGCTAGTGGGCAGTGAAGGTTGGAGGAAGGTTAGGTTGGGCTTAGGGCTCAAACTCTTCGGGTCGAGCAAGGGCTATGGAGACGACTTCACCTTGTTTCAAAAAGAATTAAACTCTAAGTAAACCTCCTTGGTCATTATTGAACATATGGATGCAGATGCAAATGCATGTCCTAATTCCATGGTCATCTTTCCTAGAAAGAATGCATGCATGCAAGGTGCCCTTTCGTTTTTTGATTTTTTTTTTTTTTTTTTTTTTTTTGGAAAGGGCACCAAATGACATAGGAATGTATGATATGCACATGTCCTAAGTGGTTAGGGTCATGCCTAAGGGTCGAGTCTAAGTTTGGCCAAAGGTCAATTCTATGTGAGTACGGTCAAGGTCAAAGTCTGTGCCTACCCTAGTGGTCAAGGGTCAAGACCTAAGGTCAGAGTCTATGTGGACTAAGGTCGAAAGTTTGAAGGACAGACTAAGGTAGAGGCCAACTAAAGTCCCTATGGGCTATGAAATGCATGATGTGAACTAAAAGATGACCATGGACTATATGAAAGTGTTGTGTTAAGGTCTAGAACTATACAATGGCTAGGACCCATACATGCACATATATACAAGACACGTGATGACAAGTCAACTATGGTCGGTCTAGGTTAAGTCAGAGAGTGTACCACGCCTAAGGGCAGAGCTGGGTCCAATTTCACCACTTTCACGGTAAGTGATGTATGGCCGAGTAACCCCTTATGTACACGCATCTGTAACACGTGCACACGCGGCGTGGGCGGGATAAGACTTGCCTTAGCCATGCAATCCATTAACCACATGCAACCAAGGTAGTATCCCCCCTTAAGGTGGTCTCGAGCATAGAACATGCCCATATTGAGACCAAGGAGCCTAAGGCGTGACCCTATGCGGAGGGTCACATGCAAAATGCAAAAATCCAATAATCGTGATGATGGAATTACGAGACTTTCAAGTCTGTCCACTTCACCTAACGGTGATTATCCCCAGTGAAATCGCCAAATTATAGGACGTGGGCCGTACCCCCGCGTATAGCGGGCGCGGGGCTTGGTACTACATCGGTGCTTTGCGTCGTGGGATTGAGCCACGGAACCCGCACGTGAGTGCGTTGGGGTAGTGTTGTCGAGTAAGGGGAATCGCCACCGTGCCTATATAGGTTATTCACGGACGCCCGAAACGTTGGTGCCAAAAACAATGGCCCCACGTCCAATCCAGTAACTAGTCGTGGGTTCGGGGACATGGTACGGATTGAATCAGTAATCCAATCCGCCCGCATGTAGCGGCCTCTACTCGGTCTCATTGTAATTCCATTAAGCACGATTATTGGATGCACCACATCTTAGCCATTTTGAAACCTTATTAGCGCACTAACCCTAAAGATTACTAAGTGGGTTTTTATTATACACAAACAAAGACTTCTACAATGGACAAGGCGATCGCTTCATTGTTAGTCAATATTAACAAGGTGCCTAGAAAACCGGTCGTCCATGATTATCTGACTTTAATGTGATACGCATAATTTCCGGTCTTGTTTAAGCAATATATATAAGTGTGATAGAATATGTACAAACGAAACATGAAAACAAAGGTTAGTAAGCATAATAATGTATATGTATATCCTTCTCACCTTGTCTCTGCAAATACACAAATCGTTAAAGTAAAAACTAAAAAGAGACGTCCTTTGATCGAATTGCTAATCAAGACAAAGAAACATGTTAGTATTGACAATAACGATATGTGTATAATGATAAATTGTGACAAGGTGGTGATAATAGTAATAAATGTTAACGAAAAAGAATTTGAAAACACAAATAACAATCCTACATATTTACATGAGAGGATTCAAAAGTCGGTTTCTACATTGTGTAAATTAAATTAGAACTCGTGACATTAATTAATCAAGTTAAAAGAAAACGAAAGAGAGTTGTAGGTGAGTAATCTCAGAAGTAAACCTTGTTATCGCTCGTTGGATCGAAACAGAATTGATGCTAGAACTCAAGAATGTATGTGTTTAGAGTGTATGAGAGTGTGAGAGTGTGAATACGCAAGTTTAGGGACGTGTAAGTTGAATAGACGTGTGTGTGTGGTCTCGAAATGAGCAAAGGCACGTATTTATAGGCACGAGGAGGAGAAATCGAGCGTATATACGCAGAGGACCTGCGTATATACGCAGGAGACCTGCGTATATACGCAAGCCCTGCGTATATACGCTGCCTAGGAGCGTATATACGCAGGCCCTGCGTATATACGCTCGATTATTCTGCGCGTATTTTGTGATTTCCTCCGATCTTATTTCGTGATTGCCTTGATTCGACGCACCTAGACACTCTTGCTCCCCAAGCAAGGAGTTATAGAGTGTTCTAGAAGGTTCCACGTATTTCGGGGTATTTTTTGTGTATTTTGTATTTTTTTTGTATTTTCTACGTATAAAAACTTATAAAAATCATAGAAAAATATAGAAAAATCAGAAAAATAATCTAAAAATACTGGTGAGCTCAGAAAAATGTGAAGAGTGTGATGAAAAGTAGAAATCAAGAGAATCACCAGTATAAATTATTTTTAAAAACCCTAAAAATAGAAAAGAAAACCTAAAAATAGAAAATAATTAAAATAAATAAAAGAAAATATTTTTGCCCCCTTTATTTGTCCTTTGCTCAATAGTTCCGAGTATGACCTCACGTATTTCCAACTTTTGTGAGTTCAAAGCATCTTTTCTAAGTCAAAACAATCGCGAGACGCGGTATGTTTCATCACTGATTACTCTTTTGGGGAGACACTTTTAGGTGTCTACACTATGGATGCAACAAAGGAAATCAAACTGGAAGAACTCAGGCTTTAGAGTCAAATCTCACTGGAGGAACTCAACGAGTGAAGGTGTTCGTCCATGAGATCAAGTTGTGATTTGCAGGACAAATTGCTTGGAGTCTTAAAGGCGTAATGATCACCTAGGAGAGGAAGTGAGCATCTGTGACTTGGAGCAATCATGGAATGTATAATCACGGGCTTCAAAGTAAGGAAATAGAAACTATGTTTTGGAACTAGAGGAACTTGGTCTACGAGTCAAAGTATTAAGTGTCGACTAAGTTAGTGCCATAATAATAGGGAGTGGTTTTGAATGAGTCAGTAAATTGGTTTTAATGGATAAGATAAAAGAGGTTTATAAAAATATCCTTAATAATAGGTAAGTTTGTTAAGAAAAGATTTTCTTAAATAAAATCTATTTAATTGTAAATATCTTGAGATAAATAAAATGAATCTTTTCAAACAAACTAATATTTAGGAAAGATATTTTTATAAAACTAATTTTATCTTTTAAAATTAAAAACTGATTTGATCTTTTATAAAATCACGTAAACTGCTTTTATCTTCTGGAAAATAAAGGATATAATTTTGTCTTGTTGATAAAGTAAAAGCGATTGAGAAAAATAAGGGGCAAGTGCTTTTATATCTGCTAAACTTGCTGGCCAAGCTCACACGTTCTCCTAGTCTCCTAAACTTGGGGAACTGGTAAACTGTTCTGGAGGAACTTGCTAACTGAAATACAAAACACACGTTTTATTCAGTTAGTTGCACTTTTGTAGGTGCTTGGGCAGCAAGGCTAGCACGTTTTAAGGCATGTTATGCTAGTGGGAATAATGGGGAAGTCGTACATTCACTTGAACACTATAAATAGATGTCTTCCTCATTCATTACAACTTGTCTGACTTGTGTCATTCCATAGTGTGACTTGTGTTATTCCAAAGTATTATATTTTAGAAGTCACTCTATAATTAAGGTATGATTTAGTAATCAACCTTAGGAGCACGACTTAATATAAATGGGGAGTCTAATGATATATTCTAAGTCCATTTAATGAGTCGGTTCCATAAGTTCCAAAGTTCCCTTACTAGTTCCATTGAAGAAGTTTCTATACTTTGTATCCATTGAGTATGTATCTCTGAAAGAAGAGAAAGTAACTCTCGTAACGGGATGTTGGTCAAGAGTTAGAGGGAACTCTTGATGGTTCTTTGAGTTAGAGTCTCATAAACGTGACTTTGAATGTTGCATCTCAAAGGGGGCTTTTCGAAGCGGGCTTGTGAGTTAGGGAGAATTCATAAGCGAGGGATTTCTAATGAAATCGTGCAATCAATAGTGGTTTGATTGCGGGGGCTTTCTAGTTCGCGGAGGAACTTGAGAGCGGGGTTCTAAAGTTCGTGGAGGAACTTAAGAACGGGGTTCTTTGATTGTATGTAGGTGTTATATCCTAATATAATAAAGACGAAGTCCTGTTTTGTATCAGACCATAGTTTTTCCTCTCTTGGCGTTTGTCTTGAGAGTTTGTGTTTTGGAAATCTCTTGTTCTTCATGTTTTGATTTGAGTTTCTTTTATTCCGCAAAAGGCACTCATGTTCTCTCACTACAATTCACCCCCCCCTCTTGTAGTGTTCAGATTATCTAACACATTTTTTTTCAATGTGGGACAAAAGTACACTAGTTTTTATGACATTCTCAATAGTCAAAGTACTTTCAAATCGATTGTCTTTTACTAATCTACCCTTTTAGGGACCCACTTTACCAAGGCTAGGTCCTTCGGCACACATGGGACCCACTTTGTGCCACGTGGCATCGTGTCTTAGGGTAGATGTAGGAACAATTAGCCCTACGCTTGATACTTAGACCGAAGTCCGAGTGAGGTTAGGTGTTAAGCGAAACATCGCTCTCCTTACTCGGTCCCCTCGATGGCATCTCTAGTCGCACAAGACGATAGTACCCAGTCATGGATTTTTTCAAGAAGCCGGTCAGACCTCTTGCTCGAGGGACATAGACCAACGATCGTGCCAGATAGGTGCTCCCGATAAGGAAAGTGCGATCACCTAGGCTTTCAAGTGTTCTTCTTTGGTGAGAAGGCCCGAGGCTAATTTTTTTCTTGATAATTCAGAGAGCCTCAAGTGTGCCGAGTGACCGAGAGTTGGCAAGAGGACACTCGGCTAGGGGATAACGAGCCCCATGTGTGCCGAAGGACCTAGCCTTGGTAAGAGGATACTTGACTAGGGGCTCATGAGCCCCATGTATGCCGAAGGATCGAGCCTTGGTAAGAGGATACTCGTCTAAGGGATAATGAACCCCATGTGTGTCGAAGGACCGAGCCTCCGTAAGAGGATACTTGGCTAGGGGATAAGTAGCCTCATGTGTGCCGAAGGATCGAGCCTCGGTAAGAGGATACTCGACTAGGGGCTAATGAGCCCCATGTGTGCCGAGTGACCGAGCCTCGGTAAGAGGATACTCGGCTAGGGGCTAATGAGCCCCATGTGTGCCGAAAGATCGACCAAGCCTCAGTAATAGGACACTTGGCTAGGGGCTAATGAGTCCTATGTAGGCCTGAGCACGGATCGATATCCGATTTCGGATCGAATACCCGATATCCGAAAATCTGGATATCTGATATCCGTATCCGATCCGTAATGTTTCGGATATCCAATATCTGATATCCAAAAATTTTCAGATCGGATACTACGGATATCTGATATCCGATTTTGACTAATATATTTTTAAAAAATTATAGAAATAGATTATAAAATATTAAATTTTCATGAAAAAGAAATAATATGTTCGGATAAAGTACCGGATATTCGATATCTAATATCTGATTCCCCCGGATATTCGAAATCCGAAATCCGATTTTTTCGGATATTTTTCGATATCGGATATCCGAAAATTTGAAAATCAATATCCAAATTTTCAGATCGGATATTCGATCCAAAATCCAATTTCAAATCGGATATAAAAAATCGGATCGGATGCAGATTGAATATTCGGATTATTCAGATATTTAGATAGTTTTGCTCAGCCCTAGTCCCATGTACGCCGAGTGGTTGAGCCTCGGTAAGAGGATACTCGTCTAGGGGCTAATAAGCCCCATGTTCCGAGTGACAGAGGCTTGGTAATCAGGACGGTGGATCAGTCTTCAAGTTTAAGAAACTAATTATGTTGACGCGGTAGAAGGAGTTGTGATCCCTTGATTCTCGAGGGTGCAAGCCTCAAGTAAAGGAGGATGACTCCTTTAGTTCCTAAGGGTCCTTGGCTCGGGAAAAGGAGGATGACTCCCCTGATTCCTGAGGGAGTATGGCTCGGGAAAAGGGAAATGGCTCCTTTGACTCCTGAGGGATCATGGCTCGGGAAACAAAAGGGTGGATCCTTTGATTCTCGAGGGACCATGGCTCGGGAAAAGGAGGATGACTTTCTTGATCCCCAAAGGACTATAGCTCAAAAAAGGAGGGTGGTTCCTCTGAGTCCAAGGGACCGCGACTCGGGGAAATGAGGTGTTCTTCTTTGCTCCCGAGGGTAGAATGCTCGGGAAATGGTGGTGTTTATCCTTTGGTCCTGAGGGTGGAATGCTCGAGAAAAGGGGATGTTATCTTTTATTCTCAAGGATAGGATGCTCGGGAAAAGGAGGTGTTTATCCTATGTTCTCGAGGGTGGAATGCTCGGGAAAAGGAGATGTTATACTTTATTCCCGAGGATATGATGCTCGGGAAAATGAGGTGTTATCCCTTGTTCCCGAGGGTGGAATGCTCGAGAAAAGGAGGTGTTATCCTTTATTCTTGGGGGTGAAATGCTCGGGAAAAGGAGGTGTTATCCTTTGTTCCCGAGGGTACTGAGTTCTATCCCACATTTTTCATATGTGTGGTTGCTCGGGATAAATTATGATATCTTTACATTCTCGAGGGTTTGGAAGAAGAACTTGAATGGTTCTTACTACTTTAATATTTTAATACTAAAAGTAGTCCTTGATGTACTATGGTAACTGTTCATCTCCTCTTTGCTTATATAAGAGTCATTTGCGTAAATCACTTTTCACATTTACCATTCTCCAAATTTCACTTTTGCTCTCTTCTCTCTCTAGAAATCTCCCTTCTTTCTCTCTAGAAGTCTCTCTTCTCTCTCTAGAAATCTTTCTTCTCTTTTTAGAGTTTCTCTCACTAGAGCGACTTGGTTTGTGGAAGGCTTGGAATCACCTGAGGAACTACGAACTCATCCCCTTAGGTTTTCACTTATTAAGGTATGTCAACATTCCGACCCTCTTGACTTTGGTATTTTTGTTTTGCATGATGATTGACTTCCCTTCTGATTCCGAGCTTGGTAGTAGTCATGTATATTCCCCAACCCAAGGGTTATTGTTTTCTGACTTGAACATTAGCATTAGCATAGCAACCGATGAACCGCCAGTAATGGATCATGTAGATAACCCCCCGGTTCAAGAGTATGTATATGACCTTGTAGATGGAATCCCTTACTTAGATAATAATATTTTAACGGAGGGTGCATTAATACCGAGTGTTGTACATGAGCCGAACATATTAGATGGTATTCCCTTTGCATCTCCCCCTTTGACACCCGAGCTCGAGGGAGAAGAGTTGGAGGGTTTGTCCCTACCTTGGGAGGTAGGGGTCTGTAGAATCGAGGGTGGTTATTCACCCCGTTTTAGTCGTAGTTTTGTAGCTAATAAGGTGACTGATGCTATTGGCAGAATGGTTGGAGCTTCGACACCCGGTTAGGATATCATGTACAACGAGAGGGGTTCGGGTTTCTTCTTTACTAAAAAGAACTACCAGCAACTGGTGATGAAGGAGCTGCACTTTTGGGAGAGCACTAAGTTTTACCTGCCTCCCCACTATCAGTACATTGCCTTGGAGTTTGATCAATTGGTTATCACTCCCCCCGGGTACTGTTGCTTCATACCGAGTTCATTTTGGAGGTGGGGCTTCGGTTTCCTCTCGATCCTTTTACTCTCGTTATCTTAGATAGTTATAACTTGTTTTTGCATAACCTAATGCCCAATCCCATTGCCCTTATTGTTAGGATTTTATCGGTATGCAATTGGATGAGCAGGCCCCCGACCTTGACTCTGTTCCGTAATATTTTCAAACTCTTCGAGTGTCAAGGAGACAATTATCATCAAGGGTGGTGGATCTTCCAATATCGGAAGCCCTACAAAGTCTTGGGCAGAACGAGGTTAACCTAGAAGGGTTTTCGTTTTGAATTCCTTTTTGTTTACAGGCCGACGGCTTGGGACTTTCCCCGAGTGAGAACACTTAATTGGCCAAACCTCATACTTAACTACATTGTGCCTCCCATGAACATGTCTGAGGGTGTAGTTGCCTTCTTTTTCTTGAGGGTGAAGAAGTGAGCGAATAATGAGCCTTATGTTCTTCCCGACTTGATCAAGGATTGGCTTCCCGATTGCYACATCTTGCACAATGAGCACTATCTGGTAATGTGCCATCTCAGCAAGAAGATGTCGCCTAGTAGGGTGTTCCTCCGTGTTGCTCAAGTCTTGGTCTTATGTTATTTTAGTATTCCATTGTGTTTGTATCACCTTATTTACTTACTAATTGACCTTTTTCGTTTCTTTGTTTAGAGGCTAGTAGATTAGGGAACTTTGAGATGCCTGGTATCATTGACGCAGAGGAGTTCCTGTTCGCTAGCCTGGCAGATAAGATGCAGGCAAGGAACCTCTCGATACCCAAGGCTCCTGAAGTAAGTGGAAAAACCTTTTTGTTTTTACATATAAACCGATGCTTGACACTTGACCTTTTTCTTTTGATTAATCTTGTACTCTTTCAAACCCCGAAGCGCAGGTTGACTTCAGACATGAAGGGGGTCTGAGAGTAGGATCCCAAGAAAGAACATCCTTCAATCCCTCCCATCGGGCAAACCCTGGTGGATAACTTTGAGTCTTTCGAAGAGGGGCTCGTCACTGACCTAACCSCTGGTGGTGAGACCACTTTTGCCCGAAAGGGAGCAAGGAGGGATCCCGAGGCTGGTCTTGTGGTTTCCCTCYCTCAACTCGAGGATGAGGGCAAGCTAAAGAGGGATCATGAAGCTCTGAAGGAGGTGGTCCATCAAGAAGATGTGACCGAGCTGATGAAGGAGGAAGCTAAGGCTCGAGAGACTGAGGAGCATCAGAAAGCATTGCTCGAGGTATGTTCTCCTACAGTTCTCGATGTATTCTACTTAACCTTTTTCTTTACTTATTTGATGTGTGTTTTGTCTTTGTAGCTAATTGTCCGGATGCTCTTTCTTTCTTTGTATCACAATTTCAATCAATGGTCCTAAAATCGGAAGACACAAGTTATCTAAGATAAGGACGCCTAGCTACAGGCCCTCCAAGAGCAGAAGGCCGAGTTACWTAAGTGGAAGGATGAGCGCCTGCAGTTGAACAAGGACTRWGAGAAAATGAAGAAGTTGGCTTAGAAAAGAAAGCGGATGATCGACCGAAGGAACACCACCATCGAGAGGCTCGGGAAGGCTCACGAGGTTGAGAAGCAGAAGCTTSCCTATGGTGGGTAGGCTATGGTCAACTCCTGGTTTGCTACTCTTGAGGGACGCAAGTACAAGGTGAAGCTCYGCAAAGAGTCTTTTCATAAGAGTGTCACCCATGCGCTTTCAAAGATGGAGACTCTTACCTCATCTGTCGCTCTCGATCAATGGCTTGCCTTGCGCAAGAAATATGACGAGCTGGTGGCCTTGAAATTGGCAGCTCTGCTAGAGAGATCAAAGCGAGATGCCCATGCTCAGCAAAAGGCTACTGCTTAGGCTATTACTGCTTCTAAATCTGGGTTCAGGCCGGGACGAACTCAGCTCGCTCTTCTCATGCCAAGGGGCAGGACGATGAATAGGAGCACTCTGCAAGCTRTCCTGAGTAGGTTTCTCGGGCTAGCTTTCTTTTTTGTTGTTTTCATCTACTGGTCATGTTKTGACCAAAAAATGTATTAACTTTTAGAATTTTAACATGTGTTAACCGTCGGTGTATTGTCCTGACTTTTGTATGGATAATTCCTATTTCTGTAAGCCGAGCCTTGCTTTATTTATAAAACTTGCCAGTTTTTCTTCCACTCTCGAGCCTTTTACTTTCTTTTTATTTACAAGCTTTTATTTCAATCTTGCCTTACTTAATATTCCCGATTGCTAACACTTTGTATTTTGAGTTATTGCTAAGCTAACTCAATCTTAGTTTCTCGAGAGATGGTATGTTGGCCTTTGCCCGAGGCTTGGTTAGCCTAGCTGGACCGAGGCTTGTGTTGCCTAAAAGGTAAGCATGCGATTTCTCGAGGTATAACACTTGCAAAATTTTAGAGAACTCATTAAAAMAAACAATTTAATGGAAACTTCTTCTTTTWTTTATGCCAATCTATTACAATGATGTGTTTGTCATAGCCGAGCTGACAGGACACTGCTCAGTCGAGACACCTAGTGAGGATAACTCGAGGAATAGCTAGGTTGTTTATAGCATTTGAAAAATAAAAAATAAGCAAAAGTTGGTGAAGTTCTAATAGTATGTTCGAAGATTGTCTTCATTCCAAGGTCGAGGTAGGGCCTTGCCTTCAATGTACTGGAGCCTATAGGTTCCAGGWTGGACCATTCCAATGACCCGGTAATGGCCTTCCCATTTGGGGTTGAGCTTACCGAGCATGTTCTCTCTTCATGTGGCTTCGAACCTCCTAAYGACCTAGTCCCCGACCTGTATTTCCTGAGTCTTCACCCTTTGGTTTAAATACCTTGTGATTTTCTGCTTGTAGRTGATCAATTTGGGCAATGTGTTGCCTCGGGTCTCGGGTAATAGATCGAGGTTGACCTTCTTGGATTTTTCATTCTGGTCAAAATCATAMAAGGTTACCCGACGGGAGGGAATCCCAATCTCCACTGGAAGGACTGCTTCCCTACCATATACCAGAGAGAAAGGTATGTGAACTGTGGCCTCCTTTGGTGTTGTTCAAGCAAACCACAGTACTCAGGGTAACTCGTCGACCRAAGTTCACTTTGAACCTTCCAGCTTAGTCTTGATGCCTCGAAGAATGACTTTGTTGGCAGCCTTGGCTTGACCATTAGTTTGAGGTKTGTCAACCGAGGTTGCTCTGATATTGATGCCAAACTGCGTACAATACTTCTTGGTTGATTCACTTACAAACTGCCTCCCATTGTTAGTGACCAACATTCGGGGTATGCCGAACCTTGTTATGATATTTCTTCAGATGAATTGTTGGACTTGTTTCTCATTGATGGTAGCCAAGGGCTCGGCTTCCACCAATTTGTAAAATAGTCCACTTGCCTGAGGGAAGGGTCCTAGTAGATCCATACCCCACTTGTCGAAAGGTAGAGTGGGTAGGAATGTAGAGAGTTGGTTGGGTGYCCTCTGAGGATTGAAGCGTTCTTTTGACATTTCTCACATTTTTTGCACTAAGTCATGTGCTTCTTGTTTGAGCGTTGGCCAATAATACCCGGTCCGATGGACTTTTCCA
>SNQN01009532.1:0-25054 GCA_008642245.1 Bassia scoparia
CAATGTTAGTTCTGCAAATGCAAATCAATCAAAATCAAAGTTCAAAGCCCAATTCAAATAAAAAAGTCAAAAGTCTAAAAAGCACACTGCGCACCGTGGGTCACTTCGTGATCATCAAGCCTTTTTCGACCCTCAGAACCACAGCCTCACATTACAACCACAAAAGCCCTCTCACACGAGGCATTGTCCAAATCATCATCAAGAACTACGACGGTCTGATTCCAAAAGGATACGTAGGAAGCCTCTTCTCGAGGTACGACCCAATAACTCAATAACGTTCAAAGGTCCACTCTCCCTGTTGGTTTGATTCTCTTAAGGCTACAAGCACAAATTCCTAGTGTAGCACCCGACATAGACTCGATCTTGAACCTACATCATCTAGCCAACCACATCAATTCCCCATTTACATACCCTTAGTCACAAATTTTAGCCTTATCTTTTCTTAAACCTTTAGCCTATTCTTTCATACACCTTAAGGGGCTCTCCTTAACTCTTCCTTAGGCTATCACTCTGTAGCAATCGTCATGCATCCTCCTCAAAGCATCGCATTGCAGCATTTTCTCCATGTTCTCTCTTCGTGCGACTTTCAGCTCAAGTCATCGATTTGGGCAAATCAAAATCATATCCCGATACCCGATCTCTTATAATTACCACCACAAAAAGCTAAGCCAAAACCCACGACTCCACAAAATTCACTAGCCTTACCTTGCTCCATCAACCATTGCCCTGTAACACAAGCCCCAACCTCGATTTCACCAAGCAAGTTCATCAAGCTTGGGGCTCACTAACTAAACTTACTATCATCACCACACAACTTGAGCCTTTATCCTAACCCTAAACCCCATGGGTTGGGGCTCACTTGCAATCACAAGCATCGCCTTTTGCTCGAATGGGGGCTTGAGACGGCTCCATCCCACAATCCAAAAACATCTTACCATTAGTCAATTTCCTTGGTCATTTCATGCGTTAGATCTAAGGACAAACATGCATTACACATGTAGTCATTATAAGCACTTCATAAGCACCATCATGCATTGAGCATACAAACATCATCATGCATATGCATTATGCGCCATACACATTGCACATTGCACCATCTCCACATGAGGCTAGGGCCCATCTTACGTGCAGTTGCCTACACACGCCTATATGGCATTCATCGCTATACGTGATTGTTGGTATACGCAACATCTCCTTTTCACACTCTTTCGGGTTTTGGAATTTACTCCCGCACCAGAATTTCCACGTACACACTCTTTCGGGTTTTGGAATTTGCTCCCGCACCAGAAATTCCACATACACACTCTTTCGGGTTTTAGAATTTACTCCCGCACCAGAAATTCCACATACACGCTCTTTCATGTTTTGGAATTTGCTCCCGCACCAGAAATTCCACATACACACTCTTTCGGGTTTTGGAATTTGCTCCCGCACTAGAAATTCTGCATACATACTCTTTCGGGTTTTGGAATTTGCTCCCGCACCCGAAATTCCGCATACACACTCTTTCGCGTTTTGAAATTTGCTCCCGCACCAGAAATTCCGCACACACACTCTTTTGGGTTTTGGAATTTTCTCCCGCACCAGAAATTCCGCATGCACACTTTCGGGTTTTGGAATCTTCTCCCGCACCAGAAGTTCCGCAGACACACAAGCACTCGGGTTTTGGAATTTTCTCCCGCACCAGAAATTCCGCATACACATCTTTTCAGGTTTTGGAATCTTCTCCCGCACCAGAAGTTCCGCAGACACACATTCTCTCGGGTTTTGGAATCTTCTCCCGCGCCAGAAGTTCCACATACACACATTCTCTCGGGTTTTGGAATCTTCTCCCGCACCAGAAGTTCCGCATACACACGTCCTCTCGGGTCTTGGAATTTTCTCCTGCACCAGAAATTTCAAAGCAAGCAAATCATTCCAAGGATACGTGCA
This sequence comes from Bassia scoparia, assembly GCA_008642245.1. Lineage (NCBI taxonomy): Eukaryota > Viridiplantae > Streptophyta > Magnoliopsida > Caryophyllales > Amaranthaceae > Bassia > Bassia scoparia. The sequence goes on from SNQN01009532.1 coordinate 1,933, forward strand.
CATCCAAGGAAATCTGACTGCACAGGACACGACTACAAGTAAAACTAACCGTTGTTTTGCAAGTACTGGCGAAAAAGGGCAACTCGGGGTCGCAGAACATCTTGAGTTGCTCTTCGTCCCAAATCGAATACTTTGACTTTCGTCTTACGAGACTTTCGTCTCTCCAGACTCAGTCAAAGTGGGGGCTTCTGTAGACACCCAAATGTGTCTCCCCAAATGAGTAGTCGATGATGAAACATACCACGTTTCGTGATCGATTTGATTCAGAAAGACGCAGTTGAACTCGTAAAAAGCTTGAAATATGTGAAGACATGCTCGAAATCATGAGTCAAAGGTCTAATAAGAGGCAAAAAGTATTTTCTTTTATTTCTTTTATTTATTTTCTATTTTTATAATTTTCTATTTAGTTTTGGATTTTTTTAAAAGTAATTAATATTGGTGATTTTCATAATTTCCACTTTTCATTCCATTCTTCTAATTTTCTGAGTTCACCAGTATTTTTAGATTATTTTTCCGATTTTTCTATAATTTTCTATGAATTTTACAATATTTACAAAAATCAAAATACACAAAAAATACATAAAAATCAGAAAATACTTCAAAAATACCAAAAAATATACGGAATGTTCTAGAACCCCCTAGAACCGTATTTCTTGCAAAAGGGGTGTATAGGCTCATTCAAAATCCAAAGAAAATCAAAGAAAATTTCATGTAATCTTGAAAATATGTGAGCGTATATACGCTTCTGGGAGCGTATATACGCTCCATTGAGCGTATATACGCTTCTGGGAGCGTATATACGCTCCTAGGATCGTATATGCTCAGAATATCAAGGGATTTGGAAAGAGTATTAGGATACTCGAGCGTATATACGCTCAACTGAGCGTATATACGCTCGTTTTGAGCCGTATATACGCTCCTCTTAGTATATATACGCTCCTCTTAGCGTATATACGCTCGTTTTTGGTTTTTTGTGCCTATAATATACGCTCGTTATTGGTTTTTAGTGCCTATAAATACCTTCTTTCGCCTCATTTCCGAGGATACGTCATACGTAGCCAAGCTTCACATACTCTCTCACTTACACTCTCTTGCTATTAAAGCATACAAATACGAGTTCTAGCGTTCTTTTGAATCGAATCGACGAAGCGAAATCAAGGTATAACCCTGAGGTTGCTCAACTAAAACTCCATTTCGCATTCATTTAACTTGATTAATAACTATTACGAGTTTCAGTTAAACTAATAAAATGTAGAAACCTACCTTTCACTTGTTGCATGTAAATACGTAGGATTAATCTTTTCATTTTCGTTTTTATCAATGTCATTTTCATTTTCGTTATTACTTATTATTATCGTCAATACTAACATGTTTATTTGTCTTGTCTAGCGGATCGATCAAAGGCACTTTTTCGTCAATACTAACATGTTTGTTTGTCTTGTTTAGCGGATCGATCAAAGGCGTTTTTCATTATATTCATTATATTCTAACGATTTGTTTGATTGCAGTGACAAGGTAAGGATGACGTATATATATATATATATATATATATATATATATATATATATATATATATATATATATATATATATATATATATATATATATATATATATATATATATATATATATATATATATATATATATAATATATATATATATATATATATATATATATATATATATATATAGGGATGTGCTAGAATGAGAAATAGGAAAATGAGAAAGCTAATTAAAAGGTGCCACATGTCTAACTTAAAGTAAAAAGTACATATGAGATGAATATTTGCTTTTAAAAAAAGTAAGAAGTGGGACATGTGTCACCTTTTAAGTTGTTTTCTTATTTCTCTTTTCTCATTCTAGCACATCCCTATATATATATATATATATATATATATATATATATATATATATATATATATATATATATGTATGTATGTATGTATGTATGTATGTATGTATGTATGTATGTATGTATGTATGTATGTATGTATGTATGTATGTATGTATGTATGTATGTATGTATGTATGTATGTATGTAGGTATGTATGTATGTATGTATGTATGTATGTATGTATGTATGTATGTATGTATGTATGTATGTATGTATGTATGTATGTATGTATGTATGTATGTATTTTGTATATATGTTTTGTGTCGCGCTTTGTATATTTTGGTTAAATAAGACCGAATTACGTGAATCACATTAAAGTCAGATTAATTATGGACGACCGGTTTTTAGGCACCGTATTAATATTGATTAATGTCAAGTGGTCACAATATTTAGGCTAGGTAGTCATTTTTTGTATAATAGGAACTCACTTTTTAGTAGTAACTTTAGGATTAGAACGCGAATAAGGTTTGAAATTGCTAAGTTGCGTGCATCCAATAATCGTGTTTGAATGGAATTACAATGAGACCGAGTAGAGGCCGCTACATGCGGGCGGATTGGGTCAAAGATTCGATCCGTACCATGTCCCCGAACCCACGAACTGGTTACTGGATCAGACCGTGGGGCCATTGTTTTGGCACCAACGTTTCGGGCGTCCGTGATTAACCTTTATAGGCACGGTGGCGATCCCCTTACTCGACAACACTCCCCAACGCACTCACGTGCGGGTTTTGTGGCTCAAGCCCACAACACAACCACACACATTCGAGGTTGGCCCACGGTCTACAGTAGCCCTAAGCTATTAAAAACGAAAGTTTAAAGGCATTTTATCTATAAGACTTAACATACATACGAAGTGCATGTTTAGAAAATTGAATGTGAATCTTTTCACAATTCAAATTTGTTTCGATTTAGCTGGTAATTCTATACAATGAATGTGGTTTGAAAAGTAAAAATATAGTGGTCATTCATTAAAAATTATTCCACCCTTCTGAATTTTAATAGCTATTATTGTTGAAAATTTTAGGGTCATTTTGGAAAAAGTCGTATAGTACAGGCGAACAAAGGTACCATTTATTTTTTTGCTTTTTCTTATGCCTTTATTGATTGATTATGTTTATTTTATTTTCTTATCAAAATAATAGTTAACTTATCTTACATAATGATGCAAGCTTAATTCTTATCGAGTTAAAATTTAGTTCATTACAAATAAGGGTACATTTTTATTCGTAAAATAATCAATAATGAACACAATTATTCATTGATTTGAGTTAATTTTGAATTTCATATAATTCTTACATATAGGTCTAACTCGAGTTAAGTATCGAGAGTACTTTGTAATGCAAGTTTGGCCATTACATAGAGTTATTTTATATATATTTGCAAAATTATCAATATTGAAATAATTATCATTCATTCGTTAATTATCTCAAATTTTCGTTAAATTTTGGTCATTCGTATGTCATATATATATAGATTTAACCTTGGTCAGGTATGAATTGTATGATATTTTTATCATATAATTAATTACGTATCATACTAATTTGAGTGCCTAATTTATAATACAACATACCTTTTTTTGAATCGAAAAAATTATTTTATAATTATAAATAACTTTTAAAAAACAAATATTTAACAAAAAAAATCGTGCATTGCACGGGTATCAAGTAGTTCAAAAGAATCATAATTATTACTAATTAGTTCATCATACGAATATTGTAAATTGATAATATTAGGTAATGACATTTCTCTCACTTGCTTATTTATTATCTATTAAATTAAATTAAAGATGAATTTAATTTAATTCAGGAATCAGGTCAGGTACGGATTATACAATGTTTAATTGATTATTCAGGTAAATATGCAATTTATTTATGTTTAATAATTTATGCGAGTGCGTAATTTATATGAAAAATTAAAGTGGAGGGATTTTTTTTAAAAGTAACAAGTAAGATGGTATATGAAGATATTAAAGAGCTATTATATTACACATATAAATTAAAAGACATATTGATTGCAAATGTAAGCGTATAAGTTTAATTTGGTTATCAAGTCACATTATGATCAATCACAAAGAGTTTTAATAAAATATTGGTCATTATTATTATATCTCTATAATATAAGGGAAGGGGGGAGCAATGGTGTCCCCCTAGGAAGTTACATTCCTACCCTTAATGATTATATATTTAAAAAATTTAAAATAAAATCCAAATAACTCAAAGTCAACACCAATATAAAACAATGTAAATTTTAGACACTAATCTACAAATGTTATTAAAAGGTGTGCCAAACAACGTATGCACGCCACATGTACTCAACTTGCGGTGGTATCATGACAAGTGTCAATGTGCCACATTCATCATGTAATCATACTCATAATTAATTTTCACATAACAAAACTTTTCAATTATTTCTTTTAAATATTTATCATCTTCCACTTTTTTTCCTTCTATCTTTTCATCTCCTTATTTTTATTTTAACCATTTCACTCATGTTTTTTTTCTATTTAAGATTCTAATGAATATACACACTATAATCTATAATAATAATAATAATAATAATAATAATAATAATAATAATAATAATAATAATAATAATAATAATAATAATAATAATAATAATAATAATAGTTACAACATTTTTCCATTTATATATACGAAGTACTCTGTATTAATATTATTGATTAATTTTTTTACAATCATTATGATAATTTCTTGTGGTAATGTATTATAATGTGAGTGAGGTCAAAAAGTAAAAATAGATTGGAGATAAAGTGTACCAAAATGAAATAAAGAACAATCACAAAACATAATAATAATAATAATAATAATAATAATAATAATAATAATAATAATAATAATAATAATAATAATAATAATAATAATAATAATAATAATAATAATAATAATAATAATAATAATAATAATAATAATAATAATAAAACAACTCAATGAGGAAATTGCATGCACAGAACATTTAAAATCGGGGAGATTACATGTTGATAAATACGTGGAAGATTTCATCTATGAATAGTAGAAAAAACTCAAATGCATCGAAAATTATGGAACGAGAGTAGGATAATTAATATTATCTCATTTTTTATTTAGTTTCAAATTTTACTCAGTTATTTTTACAATTACAATTTCACTATATTGTACATCAAATTTCACATATGTAAAAAAAATGAAATTAATAAAAGAAAATAATAAGATAAAAATGAAATCGTATGACCCAGGCAACGCCGGGTCAAAATACTAGTTTAAACAAAAAACCATGAATTTCTCAATGAACTAAAATTAATTGCATTAATTTGCCAAATTCAACACTGGCTACCAAAATATCAAAGACAATCAAAGCACAATGAACCTAGACACTAATTATATAATTTATAATGATTTTGGACGCTAATTATTAATTATAAAGAATTTGGATACTAATTATGGTAATCGTTAAATTTATACTTAGCAGTCTCCATTATATAAGGCAAAATTCTCTCACACCTAAACATACAAGAACACAGTTTGTTCTCACCATGTTAAGTAACACAAAAGCATGTCAAACTACTTGAATTAAGTTTTATTTGATGGGTAGAAGCATGCGTAACGTGCACATAATACTAGTATTATATAAGTCCAACTTGGCCAGGTATGGATTGTACGATATTTAACTTTATCATACATGTAATTATTTAATGATGTAATATTTTTATGTGAGTTCTTAATTTATAATTAGTACGTACTCATTTTATTTTATTCCATTTTATAAAAGTGTTTTTTTTTTATAATAAGGTATGAAAACCACAAAGCACGCCTTCTTTCCAATCTATTTACAATTTTATTACTCCAATATATATATCTATAGTTTTTTACCCCACTAGTATTATTAGATTATTTAACTTCATAATCCTCAAAGTAGTAAAATGTAGTTTAAAAAGTCATACTAGTGTACCCTAAAAAAAGATAGGATTGGATTATAAACCCTAAATAACCAAAGCATATTCCGGCCCATACTGCTCCAAAGACTTTGCCATTTTTTATTTTGCTAAATTGTCATGCCGTCAATTTATCACGTATCCTAGTGTACGTTCCTCAAAAAATTAAGATCAACAGTTTTGGTGAGAAATTCTTGAAGCCGTGAATGTAKAAGGCAAAGCCAACGCAAAAACTATGATCATCGACAWTTCCAATGGCAAAAAAGATCGCCTTAGTGACCTTCTCGACGCGATTATTCTCGAAATCGTGTCGAACTTACCCTTTGAATACGCCCTTCGCACGGCCGTGTTGTCCAAAAGATGGAAACATACACATCCCCGCCCAATTCACCTCTATCAATGTTACAAGATGTACTTCTCCATTTCGACGGCCGTGTTCGGATTTATGGACTAATAATATGTATGTATGAAATAACTTGCAAGCTCGTTTCGCCCTTGTCGGGTAAACTCAATCTCTATCTCGACCCTGACTATTTCGAGCGAGGAATGGCATTTTTGACCGGTTCGTGGCTCGGTCGAGTGTGTGGATCATCCACGCAGGAGATTCCAAGGGTAAGTTCCGATGCTAGAACACTTCCAAGGTTGCAATCCCCTATTTTGAACGATGGGGTCCCAATGAACCAAGGATTTGCTTCGTGCAAAAACCCCATTTCTTAGTGAAAGCAAAGATGTTAATCCATGTGAAATTGCCAAATTCGTGGTAACATACTTGCTAGGATGTACATGTACCCAAGTATTGGAGCAGGTCAAGCTTCATGCTCTGCACGAGCGCCACAACGAGTTAAGATATTTTGAGCAACTGCTCAACGGGATGCATATGGACAAGTTAAAGGATTGTCATATTGAGTATTATTCTGAACGACGTCTAAAACTGTCTTGCACCGGGAAGGATTTGGCCGAAAAGTGCTTATAATGTCACCAATGGGACTCTTGGCCTTCCAAGCAGTGACGAGATTGGAGTTAGTAATAATAAACTTAAGCATCATATTTTATTTATGCTTCATTCTATTTATTTTTTTGTTCATTATTTAAGTCAGTGTTTTAGTGAGTTTGTTTAGGAGTTTACAATCATCATATTCATATCTGTGTTACATTTAAATTAAACTTATATATTAGCATTGTGTGATTGGTGTTGTTTATATAAGCATAATTTGATGGAAATATTAGCATTGTGTTGCAATTTGAATGCTAATAAACAAGGAAATTAAATACTGCAAGGAACACACAATGGGTTGCAAACTGGTTGATCAGATCAGAGGGCCAAAACAGGTCATTGGAATGTCCTACTGAGTATGCAATGGAAGGAAAATAGTCGAGGAACGYGATCTAAGCATCAAAGGATACAATATGAATAAGTAAGTAGCTTCAATTCACTGTTTTAATGCTTTCATTCTTCTTCACTTAGTGTCATTACTCATTAGCAAATCTGTTTAAGATTATTGTTTGGTCATTYGCGAATTCTCAGATATTGTTTAGCAAGGATTAATGTGAAAGCATACATACAGAAAATTAAGCCAGCAGCAGTTGGATGTAATTACAGTATATCTGACTGTCATTTGCATTTTACTGTCATCAGTAAAATTTTATCATGATTTAATGTATTGTTTCCCTACTTTCCTTGAATTATTTGTGTTTACTTCATGAATGATATGTGTTTTTTTTTTTAAGCATTGATGTTATGAAAACTTACATATACAACAGCGTAAATATCAGAAGACTGTATTTATCAGGTTATACTATGATTGTTGGCATTTGCATTTGAGCTTAAATATGTGTACATCGATTTCCGATGTTATTGTAGACACTTATACACTATGTATTCTAGATTCTTAATGATTACATCTTCTAAATTCCTATGCATTTTTGAAGTTTTCTAGTAAGAATTTGTCTTGCAAGTCCCTGATCAGTAGTTACTATACTGTTATGGACTCTGCGTTTAAGCAATCGCTTATTGTAAAGGATTCATCAACTTCAGGTTCGCGAATATTGGTAGTCATTTAATGGTTTAAACGCTGTGTGACTAGGCTTTGTTATCTTGTTTTATCTGTTAAGTATTGACTTGAGTTGAAGTTCACATGTTTGAAATTGAGAGAAGAAGTTCGCTGAAACTCGAATAGTCTAGCCTTAATTACTTGATCAGTTGCAAAACTCGAACAATTAGGAATAGTAATTAATCCTGTTTAGGGAAGTTAAGTGATCTCTTCTATAGCCTGTTAGAGATCCCCTTCTATTTGTGTGGAAGATTAAGTAGAGTTACAAAAAAAAAATCGGAAATTGAACTAGGTCTATCTTTCAGTGACCGTACTACAAACATAAGTAGTTGAAATTGAAAATGTGGTGAAAAGTGAGAACGAGCTAGCACACGAATAACTCAGAGGCTAACCCACCCAACAAACCTAGCTTGTTCGAACAAATCATGATAAATCCGCCAACCAAAAGGTCGGCAGATAAGCTATCTAAGTAAAATTGAACTCAAACCATAATGAGATAAAAAGGAACCCAATTCAATAAGATATGGTCATGAAAATTATGGTGGACCAACTATAATAAGCTTCATTAGAAAGAAGATGGAGTACAACAAGAATTACAGAAAACATGTAAAGAATGAATTGAAGTTTTAAGCAGGTACAATTGAGAGTGATGACAACTTTTCCATCTTTTTCTATCACAGTCACTTTCACAATGTCCTTTCTAATTTAAGCTCCTTTTAGGGCTMTACAACAAAATTAGAACAAAGAATTCTCCACCACTTTCAACCCCACCATTCAAAAAGAATTATCCCCTAAATTAAAACAAACTATTGTAACATTCTAATCTTTTCCTCTTTCTTTTTTTGTTAAAATGTTCATCATTAGCAAGAATTTTAGGTCCAAAACATGGAATCTAATCACCCAATAATCAGTCTTAATATATGTACCTCCTGTTTTACTTTGCCATGCTTTTAGAAGGTAAAAATCCGTCTGTTTCAAGCTCCGAAATCCCACAGGTGTATCGTTGTGTCGCTAGAGGCGGCCACCACGTGTTGGTCGCTGGCGGCTAGCGCTGTTGGCCCCTCAACCCAATCTCCCAAACTGTACAAGTGCTCCCCATGCTCAGCATCCCACAACCTGATTGTACCCCCAATGCACATTATGACGTACATGCTGTTCATGCAACCGAGTAAATCCCCATGTCCACCTGCACCTCGAAGTGCCGCTGACACTGAGAACCGACAGACCACTTCGAGCGTCCGCAAGTGGCGTAAGGTTGCTATTCCACGGGTGTCCACCATGACAAATGACTCGTCGTTGGCGTCRAGGGATCCCACTATGATCCTCTGTCCAGTAGCCTCTTCCGACTCTTCCCAAACCACCCCGACTGGCTCGTCCAAGTCTAATACTTGGACCCTACGGCTTGTGGCCCCGACAGCAAGACCATGCGGTGCAACCCTTATCCGACCGACGAATTCTGTGGTGTCGGTGAGCGTGTGCCACCCCATTACAGACTCCGGGTCGGTCAGAAACCCTCCTTCACTGAACAGCAAATCCTCTGATTGAGCATCCCACACTCGGAATGCTCTGCCGGGGACACCAGCATAAAGTCCAATCCAAAAACGACCACAACCAGTAAAGTCAACAAGAGCACCATCATTGAGTACTACCCCAGTGTAGGCTCGTCGAGCTGGCCCGGGCCCACCAAGAGGGGATTCAACATAAATGTTACCATCAAGGCAGGCAAACACTACACGATCAATAATAGGTTGGAGTACAATACCCGATACGGCCCAAGAAAAGAGGCCAAAGTGGTCACGGAGGGGCGGATGGATAGTGCGGAGATGGATGCGCTCAGGGAGGTGAAATAGTCTAACAGAGCCATCAGAATAACCTGCTGCAAGGCGGTCGTAGGCAATGACAAGACGAAGGCATAATATCGGTAGTTGGTCCGCAGCACCACCACCCTCATCTCCACCTGGCRCGGCAGCTTGTGGGACGTCYGTTGGGCGGAGAATAGTATAAAAGTAACGGGGAGCTCGAAAATTGCGCGATGTACGGTGGAGATAAATGAATTGCTCCCGCCATGTAGGACGGAGTAATGTTGTAGTGTTCCATACTATACGTACTAGATTCTGCCATAAGAGCTCTGATCGTGAAATTGCTCTCCAAGTAGTGCAAACCTACGAAATGTCACAAGAAAAACTTAATYAATCAGCAGAATTTCGGAGAAAACAAGTAGTTATATCACAAGAAAATTAAACCACTTTTTTTTTTTTTTTTATCAAGAAACATAACTAAGTGGCATAATTTAGGAGAAAACAAGTAGTTGTATCACAATTATATTGTTGTTCAGATCAAAATGATCAGTGTTCTGCTGTTTCCCTATAACAGTGCTTACTAAGTTTGATACATGAAAATATTACACTCACAGATTACAATACAACAAGAATGACTAGGTCATAGATAGGATTTAAGTTTCTGGCATATTCGCATGAATCATATACGATCAAAACTTCAAGACTCAAAGCTATGGTAGATAAACTCATGTAATCCATACTAGAGGTGACAAAAAAACCGAATGACCCATGCAATTGGCATTTTTCGTACTTTCAAACCGAAATCTAGCCCAAATACCTAACTTGACTCCCTAAATTTTAGGTCATAGCTGCTCGGCCACAACTAGGCAGAAAATCCCATTTTTTCGCAAAACTCTACGATTCTAATATTGTCACTCACGTGTTATTAATTTAGTTTTACTATGTCCTCAACAATTGGTAATACGAGGTACTTGACAAACTCAATATGTTATAGTAATAAAAGACTCACTCGCACACTATCTCAATAATTATTCTCCATTTCTATCAGTTCATCTTTCCAGGTCTCTTAAGTTAGAATCATTGTCCAAACCAAGCATGTCAATACACATGTTAGTAGTGTGTAAATTCCTTTACTTTTTATTAGATATAAGTTCTGTATCACGACATAATCATTTAGAGGAAGAGGCTACTAAATTAAATTACACATCCATCTACCAAAACTACTTCATTATACATAACAGTTGCTTATTGGTCCTTAAGGAGTTGTTACCGACTCCATAAGAATCATCACTCCATTTTTAGCGTAATACTCTGCTACTTATTATGTACTTACTAACCACATTCAATCTTAGTAATCAGCATAACATATCCATTAGCTTTCGAACCTGTCTAACTGCTCTTTAGTCAATATTTCCTAACAATAACTTAATTGCCATTCTATTGATCTAGATGATTTAGAATTTAAAGATGTGTCTAGACTAACAGGAGTCTTATCTATCTAAACTGTAAAACACAATACTTTTATACTGATTCTTAACTACAAATAGACTGTATCATTTGACAGCACCCACTCTGACCACTTGAATCTATAAGAATTTTTTTTTCAAACCCAACTAAAGACTGAAGTTTCTAAGTGAATTAGGTACAAATTGCACCGCACTTTATTCAAGTCCACCATAATGCCCATTACTTTTAATGTTTCAACTTTTAGTTCATTATATACATCGCCGACATTTGTAACTTGTTTATTAAGGGATCAGCTAATTTTAACATTCTCTCCGATCAATTTTTATATCTATTCTAATGTGTGATATATGCTTCAACTTGAATTTTAAAAGGAAATAGAAGTACCTAAGATAGAGAAGGAGGAGAAATATTCGAATGATAGAGAAGGAGAAATAGGAAAAAGAAAGATCAGCGGTGAAGACCTAAACCTAGCCAAGGCATAGGTGGGGTCAGAAGCTGAAAGTTATTAATAGTCTTTTCTTCTCTTTCTCTTGATCATCTGTTTTTTCACAATAAATTCAATAAACTTTGAGTGAGAACGCATTGAGAAAGCAACAACAAAGGAAAAGATTAAAAGTACAATTTGAATTTTTCTCAGCAACGAAACGAACTGCTTATTAGCTATTGTAATGTGATACCTACACACTATCTAACCCCCTATTTCTCGTCGTGGCTCAACCTTGTGAATGGAAACAATAAGATAAGTTTTAGAGAAATCGGATGCAAATAAATATATTGCCACATCGATAAATTGATCTTTATCACCGTAACCCTTTTGATATATATTGACACTTGTATTTATCTTTATACTATTGAGGTAATAAAAAGGTTACTATATAACTAGAGGATCACTCTAAAAAAAAATTAACACTGCAAGAAGATTCTATATGAATTCATCGCAAACTCTTAAGAAAATTCAATTTATTCCTCATTTCACAAATATCTACACTTGCAAATTAGCTACTCTTAGGCAAATTTTGTAAAAAATAAAAGAAAGAAAAAAGGACCATGGGAAGAGAGAGATTAAAGTGTGTTTTATCTAAACAAAGGTGTAGAAGTAATTTAAACTTCTTTAATAATAGTGTAGCGAGTATTGTAAGAGATGAGTGATATGAACTATTGTTGAGAAGAGAATCGTAAAATAAGGGTTTGTAAAGAGATGAGATAGCATATGAACAACACAACGGTTTAAACTATTGTGAATGACTTGACGTATACTTTCATACGTAAAACCAAAAGTAAAAAAAATTAATACTACACTTGTACTAAGATTATGAATAATTAAATCTAAGCTGCATTTGAATATAATTTATGAGTAGTATAGAACATACGTAATGGTGGTCCCTCTACGATGTTCGAACCTCATGAAGTTCAATTAAATCTAAATATTAATAAAAATCAAATGGTTATTTTCGTTTTGCACAAATTTTAAAATTTAAAAATAAAAAAACTTAAAAATACTATAAAAATAATTACTACACAACTCTAAAAACATCTACAAATACTCTCACTTTTAACGATCTGCAATGGAATGGTAATAATAATAAGTCTGACGGTTGTCATGGACCTGAGACAGTCTGGTGGTCTGAGTGTATGTCAATTGATTATATGAAGTACACGTTGTTATTCTTATTTACATAGAAGAAGATGTTGCAATTTATGTGCGCAATATTATCTTGACACAATAAGACTTGTCTTGTTTGACTCTCAACAGACTTCATTGCAGCATTCTTCTTCTAATCTCTACTACTGCCTTCTTACCATCAACTATACTACTCTTGTCTTATCACCTTACTTTTCTTTTTATATCAAAATAAGATAAGGCGATAACGGACTAGGACAATCTCTCTAATATTCGGACTAGCCTATCAAAGTCAAAAGTAAGAAATTTGGCGTCGAGAAAAGGATGTATCCTGATGGATGGTGGTAGGCTAAGAGGTAATAATCAGAATTGGTTACGCCGATAATAGGGACTCATAGTAATCAAAGGACGAAGGAGGTGACAACATGTATCAGGAGGTGGAATGCCATGGGCAGTGAACGAGCACGTACAATTATGACGGTAAGGTTATCACTTTAATGGAATGCGTTTAAAGCTAGGGATAGCAGGGAGAAAGTCATTACGAAGGGTTAGAGCCTCAGCCAAGGAAGAGTAAGAAGAAGGCAAAACATTGCCAAGAATGATGGGATGAGAGCACACCGAAGGGAGGGGACTGGTTAGAGCATTGAAATTCAGCTTACAATACGGAGGCGGGGGGGAACCTTACTTATATAAACATAATATACTTTTTTTTGTTTGTTATTTCTTTCTCATTCATTAATTGCAATAATTTTGACTAATGACATGAAATTATATGTGAACGATACAAACTAATTAGACATTTAGACCTTATATCATAGGAATTAAAAGTTATAATTTCTTCCGTCTCAAATATTTAAATGTTCGAATGATTTCGATCTTTGATTACTAGCTACGATCATCTAACTTCAAAGTAACCCAGTGAGAATTAACCCTACCTCAATGTCGTTTCTTATACTAGACAACTCTATTGATAACATCATATTCTTCGATTTATATGAGTGTCTCAAGACATTAGTTAAGCAATACTATATTTTCTAAATGAATTTCTAAAATGATGTCAAATTCATGCGTTAGCAGAATTAGTGTTTAATTTATAAATATTTTCATTTAATTACAAATTTGAATTGTTCGAAATATATATTTTATTTAACTGACGTTCTTATGAGATTGCTTTTGATTGATTGATTCAGGTTATTTTATTCCAACGCCAGTTATCTTTTGCCTTAATCTCCTAGTGTTTAAAAACATATGGAGATGCAATACAATAGATTCAATGCATCAATTTAAGTAAGAACATATGAGTTGTAGCCACATCGAAAATGGCTAATTGGATCTAGTATAGAACAATGAACTAGATATGCCGAGCATATGCTCGAATAAGGTTTTTTTCAACTTTTTTTTGTAGTTTTTATAGAGAGACTTTTTTGTATTTATATGAATAATAATATATTTTTATTCAAAAAACATTTATTAATCCTCATTAATATTTGTTACATTTTACCATGCATAAAATTAAAAGTGCTTGAAAGGGAAATTTGGAGGAAATTTGGGAAATTGGAGTTTGTTTAGTACGTATTTAGTTAATTATAATCTAATAGATAGATAGTATCACAAAAATCTTTATTTTTAACTCAATCACTATTAAGGTTATAAAAATATTTGTAATTATTAATTAATGAAGCATGTTAGAATTATTATTTTCAAACACATTTATTATTTCCATACTTAATAATTGATTTGTTATTTTTTTAATACATATTATAAGAAATAGAGAGGGAATTTAGGAGGAAAAATGATAAGTGAGATTGTTTAGTTATGAATATAGATGATGTTTATCTATTTCATATGATTTAGATGAAACTTGAACTTTGTAAGTGAGTATTAATTCTTTGTCTCTCCCCATTTCCTAACAATCAATGTCGATCTTAATTATTTTGGGGAAAAGATACCGGGAAAGTTCAAAGTATCATTGTAGAAAATCTCTCAAGCTAAGTTTTTTTTTTTTATAGCCATACATGGATGTCGGTCCACTTATCCACAAAAATCTATAAACTTCCTAAAAAATGTATGACACCAAACATGTTTCAACGGTACTAATAGTTTTGTGTATTTTTTCCCTGGTAGGAAGGTTTTGTTTATAAGATATATATCTCGTTCCTTTTAAAATTGAATAATCTATTGTGGCCTTGGGGGACTTTTATGGATCCTTAATAAGTTGCATCTCTAATCGTTTAAGGATTTGAGACAAGTATCTAAATCTATTGATTAAATAACTAGAAAAATTTTGACATCGTTAAAATCAATTTTTTGAGCTTGATTACTTGCTAACCCAAACCCACAACGAAACCTTCGAAGTTTCACAAGCTATGTGAAATTTTTATTTCAGGAGAAGGTAGACAACTGTTAGCTATTATTTAAATGTATTAATTGTAACGATTTAATATTATTCAGCCTTCAAAAAATTAAATATTACAGTTAAAAATGTTAAGAGATGTAACTCGTGAAATATACCACCACGCACATACGAGGCTCACAATTGAAAATCAGGACAAATTGTTGTATGAAAAACTCCAAAACCATCGTGATACTACTAGTTAACCTCTCGTTCGGTCGACTACATCACACACATGATATTGCATGGAGGGAGGACGTTCGAACGTAGAAACGAAGATCCATTATTTGGAGGTGTGGTCCAAGCTTAAAGGTAGACTAGAATATATCCATATGTTAGACAAGATTATACATATATTGGGAAAAAGTTAACAATCATAGGAAAAATCTTAAATATTTTTTCTCTTTCATTCAGAAAGGATGCCAAAAGCTCATCACTCTCGTATAAAGCAACAAATTTATTTATTTTTTTTTAAAATGATTATACTAATATTAATTCTAATTGCTATGAACTGATACCTAAGCACTATCTTACAAAGACTCAGTCTCTTATACATTATGCCCTTTGACTGTCTTCTTTTGTTGTACAGTTGTACACTACAGATAAACATGTATATGTATTATTCTCATTTCATTTTACTCGTTGCGCCTTATACTTTAATGTTTCAATTTAGTGGAAATTTTGAGAGAGTTCGAATTCCTAAGCAAAATTTAGAATTATGTATGTGAGGTCAATTGACCTTATTACTCTCTAAATTGTGAGAAAATGTAAGGATAAATAGTTCTTTTATACAAAAAAGTTTACCCGATATAGAAAGAAAAAGAAGTTAATTAATATGTAACTTTCTAAATGACAAAAGTTCCAGTAATTAAAACGTAGAAAGTATATATTTATATATTATAATTTGTAAGAATAGAGTTGATGAAAAAGAAAATAAGGGGATCGAAATGAAGTTTGTGTGAGAGGAAAATAGTGGCTATCTATTACTAGAAAGTTTAAATTTTAGAAACGTAACCAAAAAATATTGCAATCTACCAAAATCACAAGCAGTTATGTCATTTTAAAATTACGATTTTAGACAAATTTAAAAGATAAAAAGAAAATAGATGGCTCAACTTAGAAGCGGAGTGAAAAGCTTTTGACACAATGTAACAAAAGAAAATTCTTTACTTTCAATTACAATTCAGCGAGTAAGTTGAAATGTAGAAAATATTTACTGGAGTTAGTATTTTTATGTTTTCCATATTAATGAATATTTTTACATCTTTATATTTATCTATTTATAAATTTACGCGTGCATTTAGTATTTCCTAACCTACGTTGGATTTATATTCATTCTTCTTTACAAATGATCAGCTTGAATCTTTTCCTTTCGGTCGTTTGAAGATTCAATCATTTTTTATCTTGTGATAACGAAAGTTCTTAACTGTTGTTTGACTATAATATTCGCCAGATGTGCGACACAAGTATTGGATCAAATATGTATGTCACTAAATCGGCGAATCATCAATATATCTGAATAAACATATTAAAATTATGATTGTATATTTATAAAAATATTCTATATTTTGCTATTAGAAGCGATATTTCCCATATAAAACATGAGAGTGTCACATGAATAGAATCGAAACTTAATCTCTTTATTAAGATCCTATAGTCCTATTTGTGTTGTATACGAGTAGCTCAAAGGTAGAATCTTATCAAACGAGTTTATCTCCAATGATGGGTGTGTCTCATGCTTTATTTAACATTGTATGAGAGCTAGGCGCACTTGAACATGTTGATTCACTTGGCTAAATTCAATCAAAAATATATTGGCATTTAACATTTATGAAAAGCAATCTAGTCCCATATGAGTATCATATGTTACGTATTGGAAAGAACCTACAGAGCGGAGATTTTTTTTAAAAAATGTCGATTCAAATTTGAAAAATTCTAAATGATGAATTAGCTTAGTAGACTCTTTTCACTAATTTGATTACTAACCCATATATCAAGAGCAACGGTGCTGGAACCAACAAAGGCTAGCACCTTACGTTCAAGAAGGCAACCAAAGGGTGAAGGGTCGTCCAAGCAAGGGATTGAACCGCGGAGGAAGAAGAGGAAAGATAGACGCCAGAATGTGTGGTTATTGGAGATTAGATCAATATAAAACTTATGATCTATTAGTAGTAGTTATTGATATGCCTAATAGGTGAGTTTGATCACAACTACACAACGCATATTATGGATTTCTCTCTCACTGTTTTTGAGTTAAATCTTTTGTTTCTTTTATAAAGATTCCTACTATAGTTGTTGGATAAGTTTTACTGTTTTTCGTTCAAAGCAATTACAAGAGCTCAAACATACATATATGAATGCTTCAGTAATTAAAAAAGTTCCTTATTTTTTAAGTCATCATTTTTCTTCTTTAAAAGTAGCTAGGCAGTGTGTTTAGTATCATTATATATTATGTATTTGCTAGATGATTATACGGAATAATCTTTTTGATTCATACAGCGACTCCATCTGTAAAAAAAACTTGATTGATCGATGATTGAATCAAATGACTATAATTATTATAGTAATGGGGAGCAAGATTTAGAAAAAGGAAAGAGATTTGGGAGCGACGAGTTGCCTTTTTAAGCCAAGGGTTTTGACTGATGCTTCTTTCCACTTTACTTGCAGTTGCTTCCTTTCCCAGAGATTATCACCCTTTTAATGCCTCTTCCACTTTAATTTGCACACTTTCCTTTATTTTACTTATTTAACAAAACTAAATCATGCACGAGACTCACCTACAAATTTTATGATATTTGAGTTTCATTCAATTYAGGTTCGATTCARTCCAAGAAAACAATCCTCACAGACTCACAATTTATTATTGCGACTAAGTTAGATCTAGGTCTAATCGTTAAAATTGAGGGTATATGTGCAATAATCGAGAAAAAATGCTCAATTTTTCACCTTTTCAAAACTATCTGTGGCTCATTCGGACCTAACACTAAAAAGGAAAATTAACGTCTAATTGGGACAGTACTATGATACATTCGTCCTTAATTAAGCGCTAACTAATCACTCGTATTTCTCAATATTGTAATACGTGAAATGTTCTAACATATACACCTAACATTCTGGTACAATGTTATTAAATAATTTAATTAATGAAGTGATTTACTATATCTGTAACGCATTAACTGCAATAATTTAACATAAAGTAGAGAAAAAAATGTCGAATCATTACCGTTAATGTGTTACTCAAGCTTCACACAGTAGACATACCTATTCTAGAGCATAACATGATTAACTTAAAAAGGCAAGTGTACAAGTGTATAATATAGGTATAAAGTTCAGTGTATAAAAATAGCAATTCAAGTACACTTATACATATAGGCTAACCACTTAACCAGTACTACAACTCAGACTGTTATTATCCAGGTAAATTCAAAAGTCAAAACTCTTTTTAATTTTTTAATTTTTAATTTTTGCATGTTTGTAATAAATAACTTAATAACCTACTGTATTTAAGTACTGCTAGCAGTGTAAGAGAAAAAGAATTTAAAAAAAATGACAGGAGTATTTATTTATTCTAGAAGAGATGAATTGCAAAGAAAAGGAAAGATATTGAAAAACAAAAATCCAGAAAAAAGAATGCTTCCATTTTTTCTGCCTTTCAAAGTTAAATAGCACTGAGGTAATATGTCTTGAGTTATATATATACTTCATATATTTTAGAAAATTTCACAAGGATGAAAATAACCACACTGGTGTAATATCCTATCCTCGATAACATGCCAGATCCAACAATTACAAACTTACTCTTACATTTAACACCAATGTATACATTATATATTTATTCTGTAAAAGGAAAATGTATGTAGTCCCTTTTTCTATAAACAACTATCAGTAACTATTCATACCTTCTCAATGCATGTTTATATCGTTAACATCTTTAATTACACATTGGTGAAAATTGTAACAATTGAATATTAATAATCTACATATTAATTCGAATCAAACAAAATTGCACATGATTATATTTTCTTATGCATTAATATTATTTACTAGATTCTGTTCACATTTGTGAATACTTAAAAAACACAACTGACATGAAATCACATGATCTTCATAAAACGGAAAATAGTACTTAATAATAGATAAGTGTAATTATTACATTTGTGAGGCGTAAAATATTTAGTTAATTATGGATTCTTTTTTATCATTAATTATTATAGTAGCTCAATATATTCCGCTTCAATCTAAGGGAAATAATTTTGATTTGAGTCCAAAAAATTATATGAAGACTCCATGTAAAATTGTAGACACTCTACAGATGAGGGTCGAAGTCAGATCCAAAAAACCGAGAATCCAATTTGGCTTTAATTTTTGTACTCCATTTGTTATTTATGTTACTCCGTATTTTATAGGAGAATACAATATTATGATTTTTATGTATATTTTCATTGCAATTAATTTTCATGACATTAGTTTTAGTTTATATCTAATTAAATGTACTTCTTCTATAACAATAAACGCAAAAATTGGGTAATATTTGTGAGTATATAATAAAATTAAATTATTGCATTTATTTTACTTATTAGGGATGTAGTATAAGATAAAAAAAATCCTCAGAAAAAAAATGAGAAATGATTTTCTATAATATATTAACAAATATAACAATGATTTCCTTAGAATAAAAGTAACAAACAAATAGTTAGTCTAAGAAATTAAAAAACTTTAGGGCAAAGTCCCATGTTGGATTCAAAGTCGAAGTCAGAGCCAATTATAAACATTCGAATTCCTAAGTTTGGAGTCAAATAATGTATAATCCGCTCTGAGTGGACATTTTGACATTCTTTCTTGCTCATTGTTCAAATAAAATATTACTGTATATTTTCATATTTCACAAGACAATTTCCCTCAAAAACTCATACTTGGCATATCATAACAAATCAAGGCTATTATTAAGTAAATCAAGTTTGTCGTCCATATGATAACAATTAATTAAAAAAGTATTTTGTACCACCATATCTTGTTGGTGCAATTTGTATCTGACGCTAATGATTCACTAGATTTTCTTATGATATTTTTTTTACCGTGTAGACGGCTACTACAACAAAGATGAAAATCGATCTCAAAATGTTTATAAAGGGAAATACGTCAAAACCCCATAAGAAAGGTCAAAGAATATTAATTACAAGAAAAATGAGAAGAAGAATGATTTAGAAAGAAAGAGTAGCTGAAGCTAGGCTAGAGCATAGGTAAAGAGTAATAAGGCTAGTGTGTGTGACACAATCTCTATATGATGCATCAAAATAACTTCTGCTCCAAACTGTCTAATCACACTTGACATGAATAATTACGACAACCCTTCACTTTTTATTTCTCGGTTTTCTTTGTCTTTTGGACGTTTTCTTTCACCTCTTTCTTAATTCTTCCCTTCTTCTTTCTTCATTTTCCTTTTTTTTTTTTTTTTCTAATCCAAACTATCTCTTATATGCAACACTTAGCTAATAATACTTGCATAAATTTGGACGTTAGATGCAACAAATTATTTTTTCCCGTTTTCGATCACGTGTTTACGCTCATAAACAAATTGCTTAAAGTCCACAAACATTAAATGTGTCAAATTGTATTGTACAATCCGTTACCATATTACAAAATCGACCGTAAAACACAAAACGATTGTATCAACCATGTTTTCCAGCCTTAATTTCCAAAAAAGCACTAATATTAAAACCTAAATCCAAAATGAAATAAGTAGAATTTTATTTTATTTATTTTAAGTTTCTCCTAAAAGTTGGAGAATGGAGACATGCTATTATTCACTATGATTCTATTTCCTACTTGGTCTATTTTTTTCTTTCAATCATGTAACGTTCCTATTCCATTCATGTAAATTTCCACCATAAAAGATGAATTAAACAAGCTAAATTCCACAACAGACAAGCAAAAAACACATTATCGTCCGTAGCATAAAACTTGCAACACGGAAAAAGAATGCAAGAGAGCAGTGTAGGGAATGAAGAATGAATGAAACTGAAATAGAAAGGCGAGAGTAGGAGCAACAGAAAGGCGGCCATGAGAGAGAGAGCGCTCACAGCAACTTGGATAGCAAGCGCCCTCAACGAAGGGCTCAGGCCAAACACCACCATTCATGTCGTAACTGTAACTTGAACTTGAAGTTGAAGCTTCTGCTATAATTCCCCCTTGTTGTCGTTGTTGTCGTTGTTGTTGTTGCTGCGAAGGAGGAGGCGTAGGAGGTCGTCTCCTGCGCTCCTCCTGCTTCGGCCACTTGTTCCTCTCCATTCCATTCCCATTCCCATTCCCACTCCCATTCCCGACCTTTGCTCGAGGTGGAAGGGTCCGTCACGTGACTTGGGGTGTTGAGGACATACTAGCTAGTCAGTGAAATGATCAAAGGAGGAGAAAGGGGGTTAGCTTTTAGTGTGTGTTTTTTTTTTTTTTTTGGGTTTTGAGACAAGAACAAGAAGGAATAATGAGAGGAGGATTAATGTCTTGGGGATGGGGTGATGAGGCATGGACAAATAAGTAATGAGGGGAATTGTTTTTGCCTAAATAAATAAAACTAACATTACAAGAGCGAGGAAATCAAATCATATGGTGCACCTACTACTCACTACTACTACTCACTAACTAAACTATAAGAAAAATATATGATGTGGGCCCCTAAACATACATAACATGAGCTGACATTATCAGACATCATCTATCTACTCTTAGAACATGTTCTGTAATTCTCTTGTGTTGGATATTTGGATTTTGGATATGTATGAACTAAAATAACTAAGTTGAACTCAAATAAATTCTAATAAAAAATTAATTGATGTAGTTGAATTCAAAAGAAGTTAAAGTAGGTTAAAAAAACTAAAATTAGTTAAATTGATTGAATTAAATTCAAATAGTATAAAATTAAGCCCAAAAGTATAGGACCTTAATATATTTATTCAGGAGTGTTTTTCTCATGTCACACACATTTATTACCGAACACCAATCCAATTTTCACATGAGAGAGGTACGTAAAAAAATTTAAGCCCATATAATTGGGGTGACGGAGAAAAACTGTTGATAAAGACAAGTGTGTCGCATTTTATTTAAAATTTTCTTAAACAAAAAGTGTCACAACTAAAAAAATATCAAAAGACATTACCCTTTATATCAATATAGTGACCTTTTATATCAATATAATGACTCATTTTCACTTTACATCAATATAGTGATAAATAATAAGGGTCACTATATTGATAAAAAATTAAAAAAAATTACTATATTAACCAAAAGGGTTATTATAATTTGATGCACAATAAATTTATTGTGCATCCGATGTACCTAATACTTTGTCAAAAAATATTGGTTTATTTATATTGTATAAATAATTGGTATTTACGAAATACTGTTTTTGGATTTGTTCATCTGCTACATATAAAAGGACAAATTTGGGTTCAACCCTTTTTTTTATTATTATTTTATTTTAAAATAGAATGGAAAAGATGATGAGCATGAAAAGAGAGAAGAAGAGGTTGTAAAAAGTCTCCTTTTAGGATTTGTCCGAGCATGGCATGAGGTGGGATGGTGAGACCTTGACCTTGTGAATTTACCAAGGTTATCACATGTTACTTGCCACGTATAAGTTATAACTGTAGTAGTACTCCATATGTATTAATGTATGAATAATGTAGCCGCTATTAAACCATTAATTTTCTACACTTTGGATGGAGGTTGTGTATAATTTGTGAGTAGCAAAACTTTATATTTGGAGTAGAATATATTCTACGGTACAATGATAAAATTAGAGGTATAAATGAGTTAGTGTATTCGTAAACTAAGTCAGTCAAAGTTTGATCAAAACTCTTTCGTAGAACAATTAAACAAGTTCGAACATAAATTCAAAGCTCATTTACGAAATGAGCCAATTCAAGCTTGAACACCTATTTGTTCGACTGGTTAGGGCTCAATTTTTTTTAATGCA
>SNQN01009533.1:0-25054 GCA_008642245.1 Bassia scoparia
TCCCACGTCCTACAATTATGGCGACTTCACTATGCGGGATAATCACCGTTACGGTTGAATTGTGACAGACTTGAAAATCTCGTATTCCATCATCGTTTATTGAGGATTTGGCTTTTGCAGTTGACCTTTGAATAACTGGGTCGCGCCTTAGGGCTCCCTGGGTCTCGACTATGAGATGTGTCTATGCTCGGAGACTCCATAAGGTGGATACTACCTTGCAGCATGTGGTTTAATTGATCGCATGGCTAAGGCAAACCTATCCCGCCAGCGTGTTGTGACGTGTTCACTGTATGCGTGTGCATAAGGGGTATCTTGGCCATACATCGACTATTTGCAAGTGGTGAAACGGGTCAAGCTCTACTTTAGGCCTGGTACACTCTTTGACTTAACCTAGGCTGACAAGTTGGCTTTGCCTCATGTGTCTTGTTATATACGTGTAATGTATGGGTCCTAGCCATGTAAGTTCTAGACATTAAACACAACACGTTTCATATAGGTCCATGGTTGCATCTTTTAGTTCACATCATGCAGTTCCTAGCCTATAAGTGACTTTAGTTGGACCTCTGCCTTAGACTGTGACCATAGTTCACTAGGACTTGTTCCTTCAAGTTTTCGACCTTAGTCCAACAGACTTTGACCCTAGGTCTGACCCTTGACATTAGCAGTCCACCATAGACTCTGATCTTAGGTCTGACCCTTGATACCTAGGTTAGGCACAGGACTTTGACCTTAGACGTTGCTTTAGACTCACATTAGGTTTGACCTTACTTCAGCAACATAGGTCGGGGATCTCTAGGCATGACCTAACCACTTAGGAATGTGCATACATTCTCACGTCATTTTGGTGCCCTTTCAGAAAAAAAAAAAGAAAAAAAATAAAAAAAAAAAAAATCAAAAAAAAAAATTTCAAAAAAAAAAAAAAAAATTCAAAAAAAAATCAACAAAAAAACGAAAGGGGCACCTTGCATACAATGTTTACTTAGGAAGATGGCCCATGGAATTAGGTAATGCATTGCTATCTAGCTTATACATTTATATATATGAGCCAAGGAATTTCACTAAGGGTTATTTCTTTGTGAAAAGGGGTGAGTCTGTCTCACAACCCTTGCTCGACCCAAAGAGTGAGCCTAGCCAGTCCAAACTTAGCCTTCTATAACGCGTTCATTGAGCCCTCGCCCAGGCCAAAACTTAGCCTTCTTTACTTCATTCTGAGGCCTCAGGCCCAGCCAAACCTTGAGACCTTCTCTTTAACCTTCATTGTATTCCGTCAGAATCCAAAACTAAGCCTGTTTTAACCCATCAGCCCTAACACCAGAGCAGTTAACATGGCTCCAACAATAAAGCTCCAAAAGGCTTGGCTGAGCAAGTGTTAACAGCTTAGGCTTAAGATCTCAGGACTGAACTCGTCCCTTCCTTGGACAAGTGTTTGAAAAGGCAATTCAGAAAATAGCCACCGACCACTCCTTTCTTACCAAGAATAAAGTGTTTGAAAACTCCCAACTTGCAACCATAACTGCCAAAGGGTGTTGTCTCTCACAGCCGAAGACGTACCAAGTTCAAGGCCAACTGATGACCCTCGAGTTCTCATATTTAAAGGATTTAAAGACACCTGGCATAGGGATGACCTGCTTGTTTCCACAGTCGCCTTTCCCTTTGTGTGACCGATATGATCAAAAGTGGTTCTTTTCACTTCCTGACGAAAGACATAGCTTTGGGAAACATCTGTAACGCATATTCATGGCAAGTACAAACTGGTACACATTCAGACCCAAAAATCCTTCCGAGAGCTGTGAAAATCCTTAAGCCAGGGAGAGAACCGAGGGTACCACCTATTCTGACTAGATGGGAGAAGGGAGTTGCTGCCACCCTAGTTCCGCTCCTACTGAAGAAGAGATGGTCAAACCTTCATTGTCTAACCTCAGCCTGAATACAAAGATCAGTTCTCAAGTATTCGAGCCTTACAACATTCGCAAAGGTCTACGAACATTGGGTGGACATAGAGAATGATCTTCTTCCAATGCCACAATGAGTGAGTCAGAGTCTTAGCATGGATGATCAAGTCGGGTCCTTTTCCCTAGACTAATGTATCTTTTCTTTTCCAATTCGGTCGTCATGGTCCATTAGGTAGGGAATACAAATTGCTGCAATTAGCCTCTATGTATCATTTATTTTGATAATAAAAGTTTTCTTTTTTTCTCATTTTCTTTAGCCCCAGTATAGTTTGTTGTCTTCTAACTTTAATGGAATCAATAGATATCGACCTGACAATTCTATATATACATGCCAAGAGATGGCCTTCTTCATGGCTCACAAAATACATCCTCTTCCTCCAATGTGCCCTTTCATAAATCCAAAAATCCGCTTGCACCATACTGAGCCATAAACAACTAATCTTCAGCCTATGCATTTCTTTCAATCTCACCACTCGAAGTCCTTAACGGCTTGACCAATAACGGTGCGTAGGAAAAGACATGGTGACAAAAGGAAATATGGAAGAATATCGATATATGGGCAAAAACAGCAATAAAAGTCAAAGTCAATGCCAGTCATCACAAATTACAACATCAATTTCACAAAATCCAAATGCAAATCCATAGCCCAATTCAAACACAAAGCAACAAGACTACCGTGGGACGTGCCACACTGGCGCATCACTGGAGGTTAGCGGCGTCGAGCATCGAGCTTTTTCAACGCACCTCAAATCCACAGCCTTACTTTCGCCAAGTATCCTCTACACTATAATGGGCTATGTCTCAATATATCATTCCCTGTGAGGAACTACGTATATGGCGATTCGCGCTAAGGTACGAGGGAAGCCGTTCTCTCGAGTCCGACCCAATAATAATAACAATTCTTGAGGTCCTAGTATACTGGTTGATTCCCTTAAAGTAAGTAAAGCGCAAATTCTAGGTAGAACCGACATAGACTCGAGTTGAACGCCTACTATCATCTAGCATACTACATCTAATTCCCCATTCATTCTTACCCTTTCAGCCACAATAAGCCTTTGTCTTTTTGGAACCTTTGTACGCCATATTCTGTTCGTACACTTTAAGGGTTCTCCTTCAACTCTGTCCTTAGTGTTGATCACTCATGCAGCATCTTCTAGCATTTCTCCTCAAAGCATCGCATTGCTCAGCACTTCCTTCGGATGTTCTCTCTCTCATGCTCTCCGCTCGTCTGCGAGCACTCTGTCAAGTTCTGTATCTTGGGGCAAATCAATATCACATCCGCTCATCTCCTCTACTCCCATCATTGCATCTGATGCAGTTACTGATTGGGCTAAATCAAACCATACGAATCCTCTATCCCTTCTCTCCGTCATTGCGCATTGTTCAGCTATCGTTACTTTTGGCCTAAATAATTAAATCAATTCCTCACCATTTACCACCACAAAAAGCTAAGCCAAAACCACATGACTCCAGGAAACATTCATCTTGCCTTACACAACTATTGCCCTAACCTCGAAAGCTCATAAGCTGGGGGCTCACCCATTTAAACCAACGGCAATCAACACCTTAAGCCATTGCCCACACACCAAATTCCATGGGTGCTCGGCTCACTTGCAATCACAAGCATTCACCGTTTTTGCTGCAATGGCTCGGTCGAGGACTGGCTCCATCCCAGCAATCAAAAGCATTTACCATTGTCTACTCCTGTGGTCCATTTTTCATGCATTAGATCTAAGAAAGATTGCATTAACGAGCGCGTGTTCATAGCTACATCATTGGCATCATACATCATATCATGCATAATGCATCCTGCACAAACACTTGCACATGCACGAAACACATTGCACATTACACTATTGCACATTGCAATCGCAATTGCACCACCTCACACGCAGGCTAGGGCCCATCTTACATAGCATTTGCACTGCATCACGCCTATACCGGTCATCTCATCCATTACGCAGATCGTTGCTACAAGCGCAACATTCTTCCCGAAAAAGCTTCCACGGCAGCCGGTAGGGGCAAGGATTGTTCCTGAGGATATGAGGCATTTCCGAAGGAAATTCATATCATCACTCACATGCCTATACGGCATTATCGCTATACGCGATTGTTGCATACACGCCACTTTCGAAAAGCCAAGGTCAGCCGTAGGGGAACTTTCCGAAGGAACGAGGCGTTTCCGACGGATTGCAAACTTTGACTTCGTCTTACGAGATTTTCATCTCTTAGACTCAGTCAAAGTGGGGGTTCTTCGCACAACAGCTCCTTTACACATTTCGGGTTTTGGAACTTCTCCGACCAGAAATTCCACATATGCACACTTCGGGTCTACGATTTGCCCGCTACAGAAATCCAGCACAAGCACTTTCGGGTCTCCGATTCTCTCCGCTACAGAAATCCAGCAACAAGCATCTTTCGGGTCTACGATTCTTCCCGCTACAGAAATCCAGCGCAAGCATCTTTCGGGTCTACGATTTCTCCCGCGTACAGAATCTCAAGCAGCACTACTTCGGGTTTGGAATTCTTCTCCCGCTACAGAAGTTCCGTCAAGCACGATTTGGGTCTGGGAGATCTTTCCCGTATAAGAAGTTTCAGCACACCTCGGGTTTGGAAATTCTCCCGCTACAGAATTTCCTGTCAGCATCTCTCGGGTTTTGGAATTTCTCTCCGCTCAAGAAGTTCGCGCATTCTTGGTTTTGGGAATTTCTCGCACGCACCAGAAAATTCCGCACACACACATCGCAAATTCCCGAAAAGCCAAGGTCGCCGTGGGAGAAAAACACCCGAGATCCAGCGCTTCGAGGCAAACACGCATGGGCCGGTAACAGGTAAAACTACATTTGTTTTGCATGGTACCGGCGTACAGGGTAACCATCAGGTCGCAGAACGTTATGAGTTGCTCTCCGTCCGAAATCGAATACTTTGACTTTCATTACGAGACTATCGTCTCTTCAGACTCAGTCAAAGTGGGGTTCTGTAGAACTTGAAATGTGTCTTCCCCAAATATGAGTAATCCGTGATTGAAACCATACCGCGTCTCGCGTTTGTTTCGACTCAGAAAAGATGCTTTGAATTCATAAAAGTTGGAATACGCAGGTCGTATCGGAAATATTGAGCAAAGGTCAAAGGAAGGCAAAAATTACTTTCTTTCGGTTTTTTCAAAGTTTTCAAGGGTTTCAAAGGTTTTCAAAGGCGATTCTCATGCTTTTTGATTTTCATCATGTGCGTCACATTTTTCTGTGATCCGCCAGTATTTTTAAATTATTTTCTGATTTTTCTATGATTTCTATGAATTTTGCAATGTTTAAATACGCAGAATAGCGAAAATACATGAATAATTAGGAAAATACTCCGGAAATACGTGGAACCTTCTAGAACATTCTAGAAATCCTTGCTTGGAGAGCAAGGGTGTCTAGGTGCGTCGAATCAAGGAAATCACGAATAAAATCGGAGAAATCGAAATATTTCGAGGTTTTTAGAAAGAATATACGAAATCGTTGAGCGTATATACGCAGGAGCTGAGCGTTATACGCTCAACAGGAGCTATATATGCTCCTCACCAGTATATACGCTCAACACATATCTACGATTCTTGCCAAAACCTTATGCAAAGAAGAGCGTATATACGCAGGGATGAGCGTATATACGCTCCCCACCTGCGTATATACGTCATCCTGAGTGTATATACGCAGGTTTCTTTGCTCCAAAACTTGCCTCGTGCCTATAAATACCCCTTGCCTTGCTCAGTCCGAGACACCACGACTTCTTCTGCTTCCTACGCATTCCTCTCTCTCTCTAAAACACTCAAACAACATTATACATTGGTTTAGTTTCAAGCATCGATTCTCTTTCGAACAACAAGCGATAAAGGTTGAATTCTGAGATTGCTCACCAATAATCTCTCTCTGCACTTTCTTTTAATATTGACTAACATTGTTATGAGTTTTTAATATAATTAAGCAATGTAGAAACTCACTTTTAACTTGTTTCATGTAATATGTAGGGCTTTCACAATATTTGCAAGGTTTTCATTGGTTTTGGTTTTCATTTCATTCATTATTATTATTCATTGTCAATACTAACAATTCTTATTCTTGTATAGCAATTGAAGGCGAAAGATCCATTTCGCTTGCGTTTATCAAGGACTAACAATTGTTTTCTTTGTTTTCATGTAGCGATTCAAGGCAAAGGATCGTTTCATTGCGTTTTACAAACTAACTTTTGTTTTCTTTGCAGATTTAGGTAAGATGAGTTTGCATATACTTTGAAGTTTATGCACTTCATTTCTTATTGCATATTGTCATTGTTGTTATATAGCTTTGTATATATTTTGCTAACAAAGACCGGAATTATGTGAATCACTTTAAATCAGATTACTATGGACAACCTATTTAGGCACCGTTTAACATGATTAATACAAAGTGGTCACAATTTCTAGGTTAAGTAGTCTCTTGTGCATAATAGTAACACGCTTTCATAGTAATTCTAGGGTTAGAACGCTCCTAAGGTGCTAAAAACGTAAGTTGTGTGCATCCAATAAATCGTGGTTAAGGAATTACAATGAGACCGAATAGAGGCCGCTACATGCGGGCGAATTGGGTTAGCAGATTGATTCGTACATGTCCCCGACAACCCACGACTGGTTACTTGATGGACTGGGGCCATTGTTTTGGCCAACGTTTCGGCGTCCGTGAATAACCTTTCTAGGACGGGGTGGGACTCCCCTCATTCGACAACTACCCCACGCACTCACGTGCGGGATTCCGTGGCTCAAGCCACGCAAAAGACCTCGATGTAGTACCAAGCCGCGCGCCGGCGTATACGTTGAGGGCGCGGCCCACGTCCTACAGGTGTACAAACCGTCCAGTATTTGCATTTGAGACTCGGTTTGCTCAGGAGGAGCAAGATCTTCAACTAATTGTTGTTGCGGAATAGTTTCTAAATTACCAAGATCTTCAAGTGGGTTTTTAAGATTTTGATCGGATGAGTTACCATCCTCTTGATTGCCCGAGCTTCGTGTAGATATCTTAGGGGCCATGGTTGAGAAGCGATTATGCTTTTGCAAACTTCTCTCCCACTATGGTCGCCAAAAAACTAGTTGAGGTGATTTTGCACTTTACCAACAAGTCAACCGCCCAATATTATTCTTAGTTCTGTAGGAGGCTGCCCCTCTGGTTATTGATTATATTGATAACCTCGCTAACATAAAATAGCTCCTAATCGATCAGAGTTAATCAAGAAGATGGAACATAAGGGGAACAACTTGTTGTGGAACAAAGCTAAAACGTAAAATAAACAATAATGAAAAGAGACAAACACCATGCATTATAAAGGGATAATTATCAGACTACCATTGTATTGCAAAGAAGGATGATTAGCTCCATGATTACACACAATGGGATGAAAATCGAGCAAACTACTGATCCATGATAAGATGAAATACGCTAGACCAATCTAGGCTACGCTAATCTAAACTAACTTGGCTACTAAGCCAAGTGTGGCTAAAGGAAACTAAATGCGAAGAAGAGATAGATTATTGTTGTTGTTGTTGTTGTTGTTGTTGTTGTTGTTGTTGTTCACTTCTGTACTGTTACATCTATTTATAGGCCTCCAAGGGTGTAGATCATGGGTGGAATTTACTTCATCTGACAGTTTCCTGCCGCTTCTTTTCATATTTCAAACATTCATAATTTCCCTCCAAGTCCTGCTGTCGCCTAATCTTCATGGGCCTCTTTTTGGGCTATCTCCTAATGGGTCATCCTTACCACAATTTCCTTCTAACACTATTGTTGTATTGTAGACTGAAGTTGTATTAATAATGTCATGTATCGCCTATCTTCTTCTTCTACCTTATGCGTCACTAGTTACTTACTGCTGGTCAAACTCTCCTAATTAAGTCAACAAAGTCAACTATATATTTTTAATCTGTAACAGCCGTGTAGATGACTCTATCCTGCATGAGGGTGTATTAGACTCGATTTTTGGAAAACAATGCATGACTTGCCTCCTTGACTAGACTCAATGCATGCCCTAATGGTGATCATTCCTTGCCTATTGACTTAACTCAAAAAATGAAAATGCAAGAATGCCAAAATTCGCTTTTTTGCCATTATTTATTTTCAATTTTATTTTCTGAATTTTTTTGTTTTTTTATTCATTTTTTCAAGGCGAATGATGAGTTTTGGAGCTCCTTTACAATKATGATGCAAAAAGACATAAAGCCTAAACGATCCTAGTTACAACCATTTCGATATTATGACGCCTAAGGAATGACCACTTGCTATATGAGACTGTTACATGACTCGCAAGACTCGTTTGTTGTTTGTAGTATGCAAAGCTAACATCCTTAGTTAGCTAAAAACACATAGCACTTCGTCACACTAGCAGGAGCCCTATATGCAAAATGAAAAAGAAACAATCCAGCTACCTAGAGTTTGTTGCTACGTTTTTGAACTTGTCAGTCCGAGTGTCCAAGAAGGTCCCATGAATAGGCCTAGAACGGTCCTTAACACATCCAGCCTGTTGTGATGATCAAAGGTGGTCTAAACCATTATGGATTTGTAGGGCATGCAGCCGCGCGTCATGGTAGGGATGGGCATCAAGCTTAAGAATCGGTGACATAGGTAGTGCACTGACGCCAATCTTAAGCGAGCCCCCCTCGGTCTTGTCACAAGTCTAGAACACACATATATTGTTGGTCTTGTTTAAGACATAATAACAGTTGTGATTTGCAAGCATGTAAGCATTCAACAAGAATTAAAAGTTGTGCCTAAGATTGATTTTAATTCATGTTAAATAGTTGTTAATCAATTAAGTTTACATGATAATTTACATAGAAATTCTAATTACTAACAAGCATGCAAAAGGGGGTTTAGGAATTGAGACATTGGCCTCATACTAACCTTGCAACACGGTGCTTTCGATCGAGAACGATGCTTCGGACCCTTAAGAACCCTTGTTGCTTTAAAATAACCCTTAAGAACCTTTGAAAGAGACCTTTAAATTTTATTTAATGTATAAAGAATTGCAAAATAATTTTTGAATTTGAATGCAAAGTAAGAGAGTATTAGAAAGAGAAAGAGGAGAGAAACGAGCAGAATGAGGGTGTATGAAGAGTATGTATGTTGCAAATGAGGACCCGAGGCCTCGAATTTATAGGCAATGTTTAAAAAAGGAAAGGAATTGGGCGTAATAGCGCCCAACAAGGGCGTAATAGCGCCCAACAAGGGCGTAATAGCGCCCAGGACTATTTTTGCCCTTTTTTGCTCGACTAACCTTATTTTACGCGTTTTAATTATGGTAAAAATTGATTTGACATTTGAAATTGAATGGCCCGTGAATGAAAATCTAGAGGATGCATCTAGACATCCTTGGGGTGCAAGCTTAGAAGGCCCTATGGTCTAAAATGCTCCGAAAGCTTCCGAAACAAGCGGCTTCGCTCGGGTGTGCGTTTTTGCTTCAAAAATTCATAACTATTTATATACAAGTTAAAAAATTAAGGACAGATATGCATAAATTCCTTGTAAAAAATAGTGAATTTTGTTAAAATTTCGTTAATTTTGGAATTGTTTTCCTAATTTAATTAATTATCGCAAAATTAAATAAATTGTTGTAAATTCCAAAAAAAATGCCAAAAATGCTTAGCCAAATTTTGAAAAATTCTAGAAAAATGGTGAAAAATAAGTTAAAATTATTTTTGGAATTAAATCTCATTTTAAGGGTKCTTTGTGTAGGGAAATGTGTCCGGTGTAATGAAAACTTGCCTTTTTTTAGGGTCTGTCAAGGCCCTAGCTGTCTCAATTTAGTTTCTRWGTTGCAAGGGGTGTCTTAACATTCGCCGTCTTGGGCTAGGGACAAATGTAGGTATCTACAAAAACTAATCTTATCTTAATTGATATTATCGTAATCTAATATAAATATAATAATATCCAATAAATCTAACAAACTCCTAATTCTATCAACCACGCGTTACTTTCGGATTGACGTATCTCAATCTCGTGATTAATAGACAACTCAACAAAAATAAAATAATACTAAATAAATTACACTAATGCTATCGAATATGCGTCAAACTCCCCCTCTTGAAATCAACCTTGTCCTCAAGTTTTCTCGAAACATTGAATTAAATCAAAAGCTTTGAACGAAACACAAATCCCTTACCYAAGTAAAACTTGATAGAAGTCAAACTTAACATGATGAACGATCTTAAACGAACAGATTTCCGTAGTAGTGGTGTTCTTGTTTGAACCATTGTAGGCTTGTTGTGTGTCAATGAAAAGCCACTCATAATCATCAACACTAAATGCATGGATCCTTGCGATGCAGAGCCTAGAGATGACCTTTTTTTACCCGACGGTAATTATCGATCGCCCAACAAATTTACTGCATGTATTGTTTAAATGGTCGTCATTTTCGCCGCATTTCTTTTTTACCGACTATTTGCGGTTGGTAAATTTCAGCTCGTTTTTTTAATTAATTTTATTAAAGTAGTTTGCGTCTAAATATAGTTGGTGATATTTCAAGGCCCACGAGCCCTATTCAGTTCATTGCTTAATAAACCCTAAGTCCCTAAAACATCTCCCTTACCTCTCTCCCCCTTATTTCAAGACCTCATTTTTATCTCTTAGTTCTATCTCATCTCATCTTATTTCTCTCTTCTTACCCCCTCAGACCCTCACCWCTTATGTTTCTCTGTCATATCTTTCATCTATTTCTCTCTCACGTTGGTTCTCCTTGTCGCACTACGACGTTCCTTCTTCCTGCAGTAATTCTCCTTGTCGCGCCTTCGTCACTGCGTTGTCATTCTCCTTGTCACGCGCCTTCATCACTGCGTCGTTGTTCTCCTTCTCGTACCTMTGTTGCTGCGCCGTCCAACTTTAAAAAGGTATCTTTGTCGTTTTTAATTTCTGATTTGTTTTTTTTCTTTGGATTTAGTTTATTTTCATTTTAAAGATTTTTTTTTTAATTTTTTTGGAAAAAAGTAATCAAATATATTAATATAAACAAAATTTTATACATCAAAGGCAAAACATTACAACCAGAAACAACACCAAAACCAACAAACAACCAAAAAAAACAAACAAAAGCTTCAAAGAGCAGCATCATAGTTCTCCTTTATGCCACCTTCTAGGAAAGGTTCATAAGGGTGAACTAGAATCATATGCTACTAGAAGAAACCAAAATATCAACACAAACATTGCTTACACCGGTGTTTTACATTTTAACTAGTTTTCCAGGGCCAAAGACCTGAAACCCTATGCCAACAATCACTCTTAACAACCCTCACAATTGCTGTGGGATGGAGAATTGCTTTGCTCCAACAAGCCTCATTCTATTGCCTCCAAATGTTATACAAAAGAGTTGTAACACAGCATCGGGTAACACTTGCATTAACTCTCTCAACAACTGGTTTTTGCAACCAACCATTAAGTTCAACAGTACTTTAAATTGTATAGTTTAGTTGGAGATCCTCAAGCAATAGCTTCCAGCTTATCCTAACGTAACTGCACTCAAAAAACAAATGGTCAATCGTCTCATTGCCACTCTCACAGGTAGGATAAAACATCCTGCACAACACCAAATCTCTAGAGCTTGTCCTCAGTTTGAATCCTGTTCTACATAATTAAGAGCCAGCTGATGAAACTTGCTCCTGTAATGTTAAGTATGCGTGCTCTAATTAAACACTCCAATCCACTTTCTACCCCTCCTATCTAATCCAATTGTAACCAGAAGAAACAGCATAAGCCTTAGAGAACCTCCGTTTATTAAGGATATACCCCTCCCTAGATATGTTCTTTACCTTACAAAGATTCTTCCAATACCAACTAGTCGAGCTAGGAGGAGAATTAGATTGCCAATTTTAACCCCTTAAATACACATGGTTAACCCATTTCACCCCAAAATTCTTTTAATTTATTTATTTCTTTGAGTTTTGTCTTTCATCAGGTCAATTTTCATTTCAAATTTTCAGATATGTTTTTTTTCTATTGATTTTTTTTATTTTCCTTCTATCGATTTCTTTTATGATTTTTATAATTTCTTTTACTTTTCGTGTTTCATAAATTTAAATTTTATTTCAATTTTATTTTTTTGGTATTTTTTTGAATTTCGTTTTCGTATTTTATTTCCATCTAAAGTTGAGATTTTAATTTCTTATTAAAATTTTTTTTCGTTTCCCATTTTATCTCAATTTTTTTCCATTATTGTGTTATTTTGAATATCTATTTTTATTTTTGGTTACTTTTTTTTGGTTATTTTTATTGTTCTTTGATTTATTATTGTCCCTTTGTTTTTTTTTTGGGGTGGGGTTTGTTTTAGTTTAAGGAGTGAATGGTGTTGTAGCAAATGAATTGCTCTACGCTACAATATTTCCTTAGCTTCTGRGTTGTAAGAAGGGTCGAGGCTTCCCGTCAATGCTACCTCTGGAGAGCTAACTTCTATTGAACGTGGGATAAGGCCTTGACACTTCTTCCTTTAAAGCAAAGATGGGACCTAAATCTAGTCAAAGCTCTTAGCACTCCTTAATCCTTATCACCTTCGATGTGCTACGCTTCCTTGGCACCTGCACAAGGAGAATAATCCTTTTCGGATTATTTCCCCGCCTATGCTAAGTAAGTATGGGAATAAGGGAATAACAAGTGCTAATTAGAGAGAGAAAGTAGTGAGATAAGCTCTCAAGTTGGTTGGTTGTTGTATAATTAGTTGTGTGCCATTAATGAGCTTTCTAAGGGGTATGTATAGGCATTTGGCCTTAACCTTTGGGAAGCTTAGATGTGTGACACATGTCACCATCTACACCGTTGATTATCCATTACTACTACTTTRGTCTACGAACATCTGATTCTCGATTATTTTTTTATCGGATTTATTTTATTCGTAATGTTTTCCACATAGATTGCATTGTTAGTATGTTAACAGGACACGTGTCAAAGGATTTTCACTTGGCACATCAAATGAAATTTTAAGCGATGAATTGAAGATGTGGAATGAATTTGTAAGCGGTGAATTGAAGTTTTGAATAAAGTTCAAAGAAAATCAGGCTTGATTTTGTTTAAAACATGAAATTGTAATTTATTTAAACTAATCAGAAAATGATTAATTTGTTTTATGATTTTTTAATGTTATTGGAAAAAGAAAATGATGTAGTTCAATTCATGTAATATTTTGATGTTATAATTGTTAGTTTAGATATGAATTACTCCATTCGTAACAAAATAAACGCAACAATTGTACTTTTGACACTATTCATAGTGGGCACTTTGACCATGATTTGTGACTTATACATGAGATAAAATATAGTCATTTGAAATCTTGTTGGATTCGTCTTGACTTGTAGTTTTATGATTAGGTGTTTATAATTTTCACAAATACATAATTAGAGATATTGATCTTTAAGGTTTTATCTCGTCAGACATGTAAAGTACAATTGTTGCAATACTTTTGTTACAGTTGGAGTATCTTCTTTTCCCACAAGGTATTTTTTTTACGTTTTTTACCTTTTTTTCCTTGAATAAATTGGAACCAAAGCATGTTTTCAGTTATATTCGATTTTTATGTTATTGAAATTACCGACCGCCAGATTTACTCCACTGACCATTAACGCTCAGTAATTATCGACTAGTAAAGCGGTCGGTAATTGTCGTCTGTCTAAGCGGTCGGTGACTGTCGTCCGTTTAAGCGGTTGGTAATTTTCGTCTTGAACAATTAGTGGTCAACAATTCCCAATTAAACGATAGGTAAACTTTATCGATCGTCTTTTGGTAGATAAATTTTACCGACAGTCTTTTGGTCGATCAATTTTACCGACCGTCTTTTGGTCAGTTAAGTTAATTTACCGTCCATAATTTTACCAACGACCTTTTACTAACCGCCTCTGCGTTTTTACTGACCATTTCTAATTTGTTTTTTACGGTCGGTAAATGTTGATTTCCTTGTTGTGATAGTAGCAATCGTGTCTGCTCCTGGACCGTGCATTGGGTTTTGGTAGTTGTTTCCTCTTTGATAGCCGCAGGTTGTGGTGGTAGTGGTTGAAGTACTAACATGTTGCCATCATCAGATTCCGGAATACAACATGGGAATGGCTAGTTGAGCACTCGTGAAATCATTAACATCGTCCCCCTTCCCTTTAAGGACATGGGCTAGTGGGGAAGAGGAAGTATGAGTCTACTCCTCTTCATGAAGCTGTGATAATAATGCAAGATTATCAGAATGAGAAATCAATACCTTTAATGGACAATCGGTTTGAATATGCCGTTAACCCTTACAACAAAAACACACCCTATTTTGCGTCACGTTTGGGACATCCTTGACACTATAGGGATACACTTATCGTGTGATGTCTTAGGTGAGTCCCAAACCTTAGTCGAGGAAGAGGCAAAGCCATGGATTCCTTGGAATCCTTAATAAATTGTTGTTCGATAGTTGCAGCAAGTAAACAAAGATCATCAAACGTCTTATACGAACTCAGCTAACACACAAACCGAGTGTGTCATGCCATGCCAAGAAAAAATTAAGCACACTTTTGGTCTTCCTCTTCACGACAACCACAAGTCATATATAACTTCTCAGTTTCCGTCACATACTTCTCAATTGACAATGAATTTTGCTTTAATGAATTAAGCTTGACGAATGATTTTTGTTTATACGATTTCAACACAAAACGCTTGTGCATCTTCGATTTTAGGGAGTTCCAAGTTTTAGTTTTTTCCTTTTAGTCTCTAACACATTGTGATCGCAAATTCTTGCACTAAGTAGAAGCGTTGTCGAACAATCTTAAAATTCGAGTTTAAATTGTTGGTCATCGTCAAGATTTTTATGATCGAAAATACGATCCATATCTCAAGACTAATTAAGGTAGACTTCTAGGTCCTTGGTTCTTTGAAATTCCTATAGTTCATTCAACTTTAAGTAAGATTCTTTCGGATTTGGTTGGAGTGAAATGGCACCAAACAAGTCTTGGAGCTTCATGATTTGTTGGTCGTCTTGGATATTGCATGATTTTGTTTGCTCCAACTGTGCAAGAAGGTCTTCAACTCGTGGGGATTCACCATCATTTACCATTGCGTGATCGTTGATAGGCTACAATATCTYCTTCTATTGCCATTTGATGTGATTGCGAGAGATAATTGATCAACATACTATGAGCAAACACTAGTGAAGTTCTAATTATTTTATTGTGGAAGATTTATTTGAATAAATAATAAAAGTTATTCGATCAAAATCTTGATAGCCTCAATAACAAGTGGTTTCACTCAGCCTTAACCTTATAAGAAGTGGACGCACCATAATAGCAACGCTAATTGATAAACGCAAAGTACAAAAACTGATTTTTCATTGATTCTTAAAGTATATATAGGTAATAATTTCTTACCAATCAAGAAAAGATAAAATAAATAAAAGACAACTTCCTAAATATTAATCCTATCTTAAAAGATATTATCTTAATCTAATATCAAGATAATAATATAATAATAACCTAACAAACTCCGATCCCAATTCTAACAACCACGTGTAACTTTCGAACTGACGTATCTTAATCTTGCGATTAATAGACGACTCAACAAAAATAAAATAAAAATAGTACTAAATAAATTATACTCATTACATTCTTTTGATTTTAATGTCTAATAATTATAAGATGTTTTACCCCTCTAGTCTCTTGTGCTTTGATTGTTTTTAGGTCTTTTTCGACCCTTTTGCTACTAATATTCTTTATTTGTCAAGTGATTCCAAATTATTTCAGGCTTTTATCATTGGTATTAGAGCTTTTTAGAAGCACTCTAGAATTTTTATTTGAATTAGCGTTGGACTTAGAACATGATTTCAAGATAGTAGAAGAAGGACTGTACTTTTTGGGTTGGACTAATTTAATGATGGGTGATTTATATTTTCTTTTATTGATATTTTTATCAATCCTAGAACATTGATGTAAATCCTCAATATCTATCTTATCTCATGTGAGGAGTATTTAAGGGGATGCAATATAATTTTTAGAAAGCTTTTCATTATCGTAGTCTATTTTTAGTTTTTAATTAAGTATTCTCTTTAAAAAAAAACTATACTAGATGTTTTAATTTGGTATTTTCGATTTATCAAGCAATAAAAGTTCATCATTAGTTCATCAACTCATCGTGATTTTGATATTGTTTTCTAATTCCTAACTTCTCTTTATTTAATTATAGTTTAATCATATTTTCCCAAATCTCCAATTTCATGTTAAATTTCAATCTRTGTCATTTTAGATACCTACATTTGTCCCTAGCGCAAGACAGCTGATGATAAGACGCCCCTTGCATCACACAAGCTGAATTGAGAGAGCTATGGCACTGGCAGACCCTAAAAAAAGGGAAGTTTTCATTACACCGGGCACATTTCCCTACACAAATTACCCTTAAAAAAGAGTTTAAATTCCAAAATTATTTTTTTACTTTTTTTAAAATATTTTTCTAGAAATTTTCGAGATTTTCCTGAATTTTTCTAAGCATTTTTTTGGAATTTTTAATAATTTAATTAAATTTGCAATAATTAATTAAACTATGAAAACAATTCCAAAATTCACGAAATTTTAACACAATTCACTATATTTAACAAGGGATTTTATGCATATTTTTCCATAATTTTTTGACTTGTATTCAAATAGTTAGGAATTTTTGAAGTAAAAACGCGCACTTGAGCGAAACCGCTCGTTCCATAAGCTTCCGGAGCATTCTAGACCGTGTGGCCTACTTAGCTTACTCCCTAAGAATTTCTAGATGCATCCTATAGCTTCTCATGCACGCTCCATTCAAGAACACTTGAAATAAGTACTCTCCTTTATTCTCTCTAAAAAGTCTCTCCAAAATCCTAACTTATTCTTTAATCGCAGGGGCTTACCACCATACCATCATCTCTTTGATGGTGGTAAGCCCCGATTCTTCTTTCTATTACTTTTTTTTTGCATATTTATTTATGAATAATCCTCCTTTCGATCTCTTTATGAGAGTTTTATCTCCAATTTTTGGGTTTCTCTATCTCTTTATGAGAGTTTTATCCCCAATTTTGGTTTTATTATTATCTCCTTTTGTGAGAGCTTGGAGTTTAATTTTCTTGTCTTTCCTCATGGAAGATTAAATTATTTAAGGTTTCTTAATGGATTTCGTTTGTTGAAGAATGGAGATTTAGGGTTTTACAATCTTGGAAAGAATTCAAAAAATCATAAAAGTATGATCATCCAAACAACCACGCATCAACGGACGTTATGCCGAATTAGAGCGAACTCACAAATTGTATTGCTTCGGATGAAGATTTTTATTAAGGCTATTTTGAATCGAAAAAGCGACGTAAGTAGTTCTAAGGTGTTTTGTATTTTTGTTGATTTTTTTTGTTTTTTCTTCTATTGACTGTAATTCTCTTTTGACTATTTCTAACTATTAATGAAATCCTTTTCTTCTCGTCAAAAAAACAAATGCACGCTCCATTCAAATTCAAACATAAAATCAATTTTTACCATAATTAAACCGTGCAAAATAAGGCAAGTCAAGCAAAAAAGGGAAAAATAAGGCCTAGGCGTTATTACTCCCAGGTTGGGCGCAATTACACC
Organism: Bassia scoparia; assembly: GCA_008642245.1. Taxonomy (NCBI): domain Eukaryota; kingdom Viridiplantae; phylum Streptophyta; class Magnoliopsida; order Caryophyllales; family Amaranthaceae; genus Bassia; species Bassia scoparia. Next base: position 17,533 of record SNQN01009533.1, read on the forward strand.
CATGTTGGGCGCTATTATGCCCAATTCTTTTACTTTTTTAAACTTTGCCTATAAATACGAGGCCTCGGGTCCTCATTTGCAACATACATACACTCTCTCCTTGCTCGTCTCTCTCCTCAAATACTCTCTCTCTCTCACACACATTCAAATTCACACAAATTATTTTGAATTTCAAAAACAGTTTCAAAGTTCTTTAAGGTTCTTCAAAGGTTGGGTTTAAAAGGGTGCAAAGCATCGTTCTCAATCAATAGCGTCGTATTGCAAGGTAAGTTTGAGGCCAATGTCTCAATTCTTAATCACCCTTTTTTTATGCTTGTTAGACTTTCTATGAAAATTATTATGTAATATTGATTAACAACTATTCGACATGTATTAAAATCAACATTAGGCACAACTTTTAATTCTTGTTGAATGCTTGTATATCACACTATTATTATGTCTTAAACAAGACCGGTAATCTACATGTTCTCACGCCTAATAAGATTAATTCTTGGACAAATTGGTTTTTAGGAACCTTTAATACGGATCTCAACAACACATGTCGCAACAACAAATTAGTCCTAAATGCAACTATTTCTTTTAAACAACCCGCCTAGTAATTTGCATGCTTAGGGTTAAAACGGAAATATCTTTGTTGTTGTCTTTTTGACAATGGGCTCGCAATGACTGAGTAGAGGCCGCTAGATGCGGAGGGTGTTGTGCATTACTTCTCCCTTACCCTCGTCCCCTAATCCAAACTTGGTTCTTGACCAGACATAGAGTCCTTCTCCTTGCTTTATGCAATTATAGGCAAGGCTTAAACCGGGTTCTGCTGCTTCCCGAAAGAAGTGCGGTGGCGACATCCTCTACTCGTTTCGAGTATAAACCCACAACTCTATGCATACTCACACTATTGAAAAGAAAGAATTCAAATCTAGCAATATATCGAGTCATCAACTAATTGTACCCCCCGGAGCAGAGGGACCGGATTCAGTCCGGCCCGGTGACGCTCCAACGCCCGTACAGTTTTTTTACGACTTCATTGGGGAGTTCACTAAAACTATTATCTTTAGTGATGTGTGGACAATACTCGAAATGTCATGCGAATCCAGCATCTTAAAGACGACATGTGTTAGGCATCCTACATTACGCGGTACTTAGGTGGTTCACACTAAGTATCCGCTTTTTAGGCATCACGTCTCGTACAAGTGTGTTCTACACTTGAGACAAAACCGAGGGGGCTCGCTTAAGATTGGTGCTGGTGCACTACCTATGTAACCAATTCTTAAGCTTGATGCTCATCCCCACCATGACGCGCGATTGCGTTCCCTACAAAGCCGTAATGGTTTAGACCTCCTTTGATCATCACAGCAGGCTAGATGTGTTTATGACCATTCTAGGCCTACTTATGGGACCCTTTTGGACACCCGGACTGACCCGTTCAAAAACGTAGCAACAAACTCTAGGTGGCTAGACTATTTCTTTTTCATTTTTCATATAGGGCTCATGCTAGTGTGACGACGTGCTATGTGTTTTTAGCTAACTAAGGACCTTAGCATTGCATACTAAAAAAAACAAACGAGTCTTGTACGAGTCTTGTAACAATCTCATATAGCAAGTGGTCATTCCTTAGGCGTCATAATGTCGAAATGGTTGTAACTAAGATCATTAAGGCTTTACGTCTTTTGCATCACAATTGTAAACGAGCGCCAAAACTCGTAATCCGCCTTGAAAAAATTTAATAAAAAAAAATAAAACAAAATTTTAAAAAATTAGAAAAATGATCAAAAAAAATTGAAAATAAATAAAGGCAAAAGGAGAATTTTGGCGTTCTTGCATTTTCATTTTGAGTTAAGTCAATAGACAAGGAATGATCACTATTAGACCATGCATTGAGTCTAGTCAAGGAAGCAAGGCATGCATTGTTTTCTAAAATTCGAGTCTAATACAGTCTCATGCAGGATAGAGTCATTTACACGGCGAAACTTCGCAGGTCGACAAGGCTAGCTCGTGAGGAATCGGCGATCCCTATTCCTTTGCCCAAAAGGATCGTTCAGCACTCCAAGTCTAAGTCCTCCTATCCCTTATCACCACAAATGGGTGAAGACAACAGGACCACCATTGCCGAAATGAGAGCAACCATTGAGGCCCTACAAACCAAGCTTGCTACACTTGAGCAAGCCGAATCATCCAAGGTCACCCCCAAAGACCTTGAAAAGATGGTCCTGAAGGCAACCAACCAGAATGCCTACTTTGCAGCACCTGAACTCAAGGATGTCTTTGCAAAAATCCCCGAGAATGAAGTTTTCCGCAACGGACTTGCCTAAGTTCAAACCAGTTGATGACCCTAGGTTCCATCTCAAATGATATATAGCCACCATGGCTATGAAGGGGATCGATGCTGCTCTTTTTCCTAAGGTGTTCCCCATGTCACTTGAACTAGTTTGCCAAAAGTGGTTCTTCTCTCTCCCCGACAAGGATGTAGCTACTTGGGACGAGATCACTCAAGCGTTCATGACGCGCTACCAAATCAACATTCAAGCTTCAACCTCACTAAGGGAACTTAAAATCCTAAAATAAGAGGTAAAATAAAGCTTCACCGCCTACCTTGCACGGTGGAAAGGAACAGCGGCCCAAATGATCAATCCTCTTGAAGAAAAAGAATTGGTGAAAATATTCATCAAGAATTTGTTCCCCAWGTACCGCAATCACCTTCGCTACTTGGACCTAGACACCTTTGACAAGGTCTATCGCATTGGGATTGAGATTGAAGATGACCTTATCAAAGAAGCGAAGAACAAATCAAGAGGCCACAAAAGGAATGACACAACTAACTCATTTACGGACGTGTCGAATATCAATGATGTTGAAGCAATCAAGCAACCACCACACCATCGTCAGTACACTCTAGTAAGCATGACATACAAGCAAGCATTGGATCGCCTTAGTGCACAAGGGCTTCTTGAGCCGATTGGGCCAATTCTAAACCCCGCACCGGAGCAAAGGCCTAAGTGGTGGGATCCTAATCAGTATTGCAAATACCACTTAGTGAATGGTCACTCAACTGAAAAGTGCTACACTCTTAATAAGGATCACATACAAGACATGATCGATGACGGTCTCCTTCCTATCCCTCCTAGGGGTAAGAAGCCAAGCATCTGAAGCAAAGCAGTCACTCGTTGCACCCACAGTTTACAACAAAAGGCAACATGAGCAAGAGTCAATAAAGTTCTAGCACAGGTTGAGTCGGAGAGTCCCTTCACCTAGATAATCATTTCCATTTCTTTTCCTTTTATCGAGTCCATGTCATTAGGAATAAAAGTCTTATCATCTCATTAGCCTTCCACAAAATAAAATTTCTTTCTTTCTTCATCTTTCTTAGCCTTTCATATGCTTCGACTTCGATGATGAAATGCTAATCAACACATGAACTCACGAAAAAAAATGAAGAAATGAAGAAAAAAAATGAATAAATTGGACACACTCGAGAGGCCTTCTTTCATTGCTCCACAAAAAATCTTTCTCCATCCATACTCCCTATCACAAGTACAAATCAAAGCAAAGTCCCTTGCAACCAATTTGAGCCTTCTTATGCAAACAAACACAAAAGAAGCCATCATTCACACCTACATTTTCCTACCCTATGGTGCCAAAGCGGCACGAAGCAAAGCAAAACAAAGTTGAAACAAAAAACAAGYTGTGGTTTAGACAATACAAAAAAATTGGAGAAAAAWAGAGAGACAACAAAAAGTCAAAAGGAAAAGTTTCCTCAACAAAGAGTGATATAGTCTAGCAAACAAAAAGGCAAACATACATTGCAGCAAGTTCGCCAAATGCCTCACACCCCACACTAAGCCTACATTACAACCAAAAAACCCTTCTCCAAATGAGCATTGTTCAAGTCTGGCTAGGCCGTTACCCCCACAAGGTTTCGTCCTATGCAAAATGAGGCATCACTAGCACACACGACCTCACGAACTATGACGGCCGATGATAAGACACCCCTTGAAACACACAAGCTGAATTGAGAAAGGTAGGACCCTGGCAGACCCTAAAAAAGGCAACTTTTCATTACACCGGGTACATTTCTCTACACAAAGCGCCCTTAAAAATGAGTTTTAATTACAAAATAATTTTAACTTATTTTTAAACATTTTTCTAGAATTTTTAGGAATTTTTCTAAATGTTTTTAAGCATTTTTGGCATTTTTTTGGAATTTTCAACAATTTAATTAATTTTGCGATGATTAATTAAATCATGAAAACAATTCCAACATTCACAAAATTGTAACACAATTCACTACCCTTTACAAGGAATTTTATGCATATTTTCCATAATTTTCGGACTTGTATAAAAATAGTGATGAATTTYCGAAGCAAAAATGCGCACTCGAGCGAAACCGCTCATTACGGAAGCTTCCTGAGCATTCTAGACCATGGCGCCTGCTTAGATTGCTCCCCAAGGATTTACTGATGCATCTTCTAGCTTCTCATGCACGCCCCATTCAAATTCAAACGTAAAATCAATTTTAACCATAATTAAACTGCGCAAAATAAGGCAAGTCGAGCAAAAGAGGGGAAAAAAAAAGGCTTGGTGGGTGCTATTACGGCCAGGTTGGGCGCAATTACGCCCAATTCCTTTCCTCTCTAAAATTTTTCCTATAAATACGAAACCTCGGGTCCTCATTTGCAACATACATACACTTCATACACCCTCATTCTGCTCGTTTCTCTTCTCCTTCTCTTTCAAATACTCTCTTACTTTGCATTCAAATTCACAAATTATTTTGCAATTCTTTTACACATCAAATACAATTTAAGGTCTCTTTCAAAGGTTCTTAAGGGTTCTTAAGGGTCCGAAACATCGTTCTCGATCGACAGCACCGTGTTGGAGGTTAGTATGAGGCCAATGTCTCAATTCCTAAACCCCCTTAACATGCTTGTTAGAAATTAGACTTTCTATGTAAATTATCATGTAAACTTAATTGATTARCAGCTATTTGACATGAATTAAATGCTGTAGACACCTAAAAATGTCTCCCCAAATGAGTAATCAATGATGAAGTATACCACATGTCGCAATTAATTCGAACTCGAAAAAACGCAATTGAACTCGCAATGAAGCTCGAAGTCAAGTCACACTCGAAATTATGAGTCAAAGCAATGTGGGGTTTGTCAGAGCCTAGGGTCAAATTCTGTTGGACTTAAGGTCGAGAGCTTGAAGGACAAAGTCTAGTGAACTAGGCACACGCTAAGGCAGAGGCTCCAACTAAAGTCACTTATGGGCTAATGAAATGCATGATGTGAACAAAAGATGAACCATGGCTTATGTAAAGTGTTGTGTTAAGGTCTAGAACTGTACAATGGCTAGGACCCATACATCAATATATACAGACACTGGATGACAAGTCAACTATGGTCGGCAGTTAAGTCGAAGAGTGTGCCAGCCTAAAAGAGAGCTTGGTTCAGGTTTTCAATCCACTTGCATTAAGCGATTGTTATAGATGCTGAATGATACCCCCTTATGCAACGCTCAGATTAACTACGTGCACACACAGCATGGGCGGGATAGGGACTGCCTAGCCATGCGATCATTAACCCACATGCACCAGGTAAGTAACTACCCCTTATGGTAAGTCTCGAGCATGAGAACATCTGGCCCCATAGATGAGACCAAGGAGTCCTAAGAGGCGCGACCTTATTCGAAAGGTACACATGCAAAATGCAAAATCGACAATTAAACGTGAGATGAGGACATGTACGAGACTTTTCAAGTCTGTCCACTTCACCTTTAATGGTGATTATCCCCAAGTGAAGTCGCCATAATTGTAGGACGCGGGCCGCGCCCTCAGTGTAATAGCGGGCGCGCGGCTTAGGTACTACATCGAGTGCTTTGGCGTGGTGCTTTGAGCCACGAAACCCGGCACGGAGTGGTGGGGTTCGAGTGTGTGTAAAGGGAGATCGCCCACCGTGCGCTAGAAAGGTTATTGCACAGGACGCGAAACGTCTTGGTGCACCATGACAACTGGGCCACATCCCCTCCAATCAGCGTAACCAGTGCGATGGGCGGAGGTAAAGCGATTGAATTAATAACCAATCCGCCCGATTGTAGGCGGCGTCTACTCGGTCTCATGTAATTATTATAACACGATTTTATATGAATGCACATGATAGTTACATATTCGCAACCTAATGTAGCGGCACTAGCCTAAAATTACTAAAGTGAGTATGTTTTATTATGCACAAGAGACTAACCTAACCTAGAAATTGTTGACCATTTGTATTATCAAAGTTAAAACGGTGCCTAAAAACCGTTGTCCATAATTATCTGACTTTAATGTGATTCACATAATTTCCGGTCTTTGTTTAGCAAAATATATACAAATTATACAACAATGACATATGAAGTATATGAACTTCAAATATATGTACAAACTCATCTTACCTAAATCTGCAAACAAAACAAAGGTTAGTTTGTTAAAACGAATCGAAACGAATCTTCCGTCTTGAATCGCTATATAAAGACAAATAAAACAAATGTTAGTTCATGACGAAAAACGAGCGCAATGAATCTTTCGCCTTGAAATCGCTATACAAACGAATAAGAAATCGTTAGTATTAACAATGGAAATAATAATAAAAAAAAATGAAAAGAATGAAAACTAAAACAAGAAAACATTGAAAACATTATGAACAACCTACATATTTACATAGAAGATTAAAAGTCGGTTTCTACATTGTGAAAATTACATTAAACTCATAATAATGGTTAATCAAGTTAAAAGAAAGTGAAAGAGAATTATTGGTGAGTAATCTCAGAATTCAACCTTGTTTTCGCTTGTCAAATCGAATCGAAAGAACGCAGAGAGACTCGTGTTTTTGTGTATTTGTGAAAGAGTTTTGTGAATGAAAGGGAGAATGCTTAGGTTGTGAAGTTGGAAGTTGGAAATCGGAAGTTGAATGTCGTATTGAAAATCGTGTGAAATCGTGTGTCAAAGTTAAGGCAAGGCACGTATTTATAGGCGCGGAGGCTCGAAGAGGAGCGTATATACGCTGAGGGGCAGCGTATATACGCTCAAAGGCAGGTATATACGCTGCTCTCAGCGTATATACGCTCCTCAAAGGGCAGCGTATATAACCCTGCGTATATACGCTCTTAGGAGCATATATAGCCAGGCTTCTGCGTATATATTTTTTACCAAAAATCTGAAATATTTCAATTCGGGATAATTCTTTGCCATACGTCTCGATTTTCTAAGATTACGGATTATTCTAGATGCCTCCATTCGCAAGAAAGTAGATTCTAGAACATTCCGCGTATTTTCTAATTATTCTGTATTTTTCTGCGTATTTTGCGTATTTAAACATTGCAAAATTCATAGAAAATCATAGAAAAATCAGAAAAATAATTTAAAAATACTGGCGGATTCAGAAAATGTGAGGAACACGATGAAAAACAAAAAGCATGAGAATCGCCAGCGTTACTTATTTGAAAAACCTTGAGATTATCGAGAAAACCGAAAGAAAATATTTTTGCCTTGTTT